>QOCX01000405.1:74249-178091 GCA_005959815.1 Sarcophaga bullata | reverse complement strand
CAATAGGCAATTGAGTAACAGAGACCTCTCTCGTGCAACGAAACTAATACTCTACAAGACGCTCATCCCACCCAGGCTTCTTTATGGCGCAGAGTCATGGACCTTATTAAGCAACGATGCAGCAGCCTTGAGAGTATTCGAGAGAAAAGTCCTACGTAAGATCTTCGGTCCAGTGTGAGTTGGCGAAGATTTCCGCATCCGATACAACAGTGAGCTGTATGAGCTCCTCAACGACATAGACGTTGTGCAGCGTATTAATATCCAGTGGCTGCGCTGGCTCGGCCATATCGTTCGAATGGAGGAAAATACTCCGGCGAGACGGGTATTTGATGCGGGGATCTGCGGAAGTCGGCGAAGAGGAAGCCCTGTCATCGATTGGTGTGACCAACTGGCGTAGGTGCGCAAGAAGCAGAGGCGCCTGAAAGGGTGTGTTGCGGCAGGCCGAAATCCGTTAATCGGATTGTTATTGCCAATTAAGTAAGTAAGTAAGTAAGTGTGATGGCAAGATTTTGTTTTATTTTTTTCTTTAAATATTGTAACCAAATATTGTATAGCAAAATCCAAGCAATGAAATCCTATCGAAAAACTAGTTGTTTTCTTAGATTATTGCACCTGAGAATATCAGCAGTTTTTGCCACATGATTATAATGTTTCTGTCCTGTCATCAGTCTATCATTAGTCTGTAGTGTTTGTGAAATTCTTTCTTAATTAGTCAAATAATTTGTAATTTTTTTCTTAAATCTTTAAATGATTCCTTAAATGAATACAATTAAAGGAAATATACGTATAAACGTATAAACTTTTAATTCTAATAAAAATATTCATTCATTTGCCTATATGGCGGGTATGTTGAAACACTGGCTTTACCATCATGCATAATGCAACAGCATTAGCATCAGAATTAATTTTTTTTTTTTGTTTATCATTCTTAAATTCAAGATTATAAAGCGCATTTTCTTGTCATTTGTCGATTTATTATTAAAACGAGCTGCTGGATGAGCCATCCAGAATCAAAAATCTTAAGGTTGAAGATGCTGTTGATGTTGCAGAGTCACATGCTTTAGTTGGCCCGCATATAATTTGCTAAGCGGTATTATTGAGGCTTAATCTCAAAACAAAAAAAAAAGAAAAAGAAAAAAAGGAAATTTTTTTAATCGAAAATAAAAGCACAAATAACGATGCTTATGTGGCGCCTAGCCAACAACAGTGATATCAACCGAAAAATATTTAAAGAAATTGATTGTTTTTTTTATATAAATCACAGTTAGTGTCACAGTAGTCTGTCAGTTCTTTTGGTTGTTTTTCATTTCATGAAATATTTTATAGAAAAATGCATTCGTAACTATTTTAACACAATGTGAGGGTTAATAATTGACCCTTTGACTGAATAGATACATACATATGTATGTATATATGTAGACTAAAACAATATCATTTAAAGGTCATTCAACTTGATCTTCTAAACTTGTGGTAATTAATTAAACTTAAAAATTATCTTAAGATTATTAATTTGTTTTTAATTTCGAATTTAAAATAATATCAAGGAATTAATTTTGACCAAATGTGTCTACATATGTTTGCATGTGCACTCGATTAATATTAATTCCTTTAAGCTGACATTTAAATGTTTTCTTTTCCTAACAGAGAGAGAGCATTTACTTGTAAACAAATATAAATGTAAGTGCGAAAGTCTAAAACTATCAACGTATTAGGATCATATTACAAAATATCAATCATTTGTTTTAATTTTTTTTATTGTTATTTACTCTACTCAGCTAGATGCTGTAAATAAAATCCTTTTTAGGCTCAACATCGTTATTACCAAGGTGGTCGTGTATGCGAATTATTTTCAGCTTGTTGTTATAGGGGAATTTCTTCCGACGATAATCGCTGAGCTTAGTTTTTAGGTTAGGAATAATGGTTTAGAGATTAACCACTTAAAGACTAATTTTGGAAACAGAAAGTAGTCAAATAGTTAAAGACCTAACTCTGAAGGGCCGAAACATTACATCGATTATTGTGGAATAATGCCACAGCAGGAAGAATTTCGAAAATTTGGTCAAGGATACCGGTTCGTTCTCGCAGGGACTAAATAGGTTACGCTTTACGGTTATGTGGCCTTTTTTTATATATGGCCGGTTCTACTTTTTTGCAATCTATTATTACTTTTGGTTTGGATTCTCAATGACCGCACTGTACGGTTTGTAATGGATTTGTTAATTATCTTTTCTCTTTAATGCACGTATTGCTCAATCGGGCTTTCATGTTTGTTGAAACTTAAATTTCTATCGGACATTTAATAAATGCTACACATTCATTAAGCAATTGATAAATACAGTTATTAAGTCTATGCTTCAGAGTAAGACGCGAAGGTGCATTTTCTGTCATATTACAACTAAAGCTTCTATTTCAGCTATTACATGAACATTTAAGTACAAATACAGTCGCACGTGAACACGAATAGTCGCACAGTTGTCGTGTCATCATAATTTCAGATAGCAATGCCAAATGCCACAATCAATTCTAGGCAACAGCAATTCATGCACTTAAGCAGATACACAAATACTTTTGGGCAGGCACGTATACAAGAAGGTATCATAAAATAAATGACTGCAACAAGTGGCACACGTTCTATTAAAATGCATTCAACATACATATTTGTGGTCGTGGTAAAAGTGGAAACTTGCAAAAATTTCTTTCGTACATTAATTGTGTATCTGAAACATTTTTAAGTGATTCTTAGAGTACCCCACCTCTACTGCTCAGTCTATCTGTTGCCACATAAGATGTTTATGGCATTTTGTTTCATGCCACAGTATGTGGCAGGCAGCACAGAGACCAATGAAATAAAAATGGCGTGAACAAACAACAATAACAAAAAAAAATGGCTGTTATCATTATCACCCCAGAGGAGAATGAGTGACTGTGTGGCAAGGCGTGATAAGTTATTATTTTTATATTTTTATGATTTCATTTCTCTTCCTCTTCTTCTATATTATTCATACAATTTTAAAACATTTTTTTTCCATTCTTCCA
Source organism: Sarcophaga bullata (assembly GCA_005959815.1). NCBI lineage: Eukaryota > Metazoa > Arthropoda > Insecta > Diptera > Sarcophagidae > Sarcophaga > Sarcophaga bullata. The sequence continues at coordinate 175,055 of QOCX01000405.1, read as the reverse complement.
TTGCAATGTGTAACATTGTAACAGAAGTTAAATTGTTTCGTGTTGTTTTTATGACACTCTGGTAATTCGGAAATATTTTCTGGTCATTTATCCACCCATTATCCGAATGTACTGCTGATAGGACAGACAGTTACAATATTTTGTTTCTGTGGCAATGTATATACCATTACCATACATATTCTTTGGTGGCATAATAAAATTCTTCCTAATCTGATACATGAAATTATTATTAAATAAATGAATGAAGATATCCAATGTACATACATTATTTAACTGAAACTAATTTAATAAGCATAAGTACGATTACTAATGCTGCTAAATTGATATAAAATTTTAATGTTTTAAGAACCAGTAGCCAATTTATGGTAGTTTAATTAACAATTGTTGCAGTGAAAACGGTATCAACAAACTCATTCGAATTATTTTGTATTTGAATTAAAAATTTTGTACTCTACGCTAGTACAACAACATTGGTTATTCTGCACAAGACAAGCTTACCTCATGTGGAGGTGATGTGAACTGGCCGTGTAGATGAAGCAATTTCACTGACTCCCTTAGATTTTTTCTGTTTGGGTTGTCTTATGTCGCATGCGAATATATGCGAATAGGCCACAAACCATAACATGGCATTACGAATGTTGGCCTTCAAATGCTCAATTGTGTCTTGTTTGTCGGCGTCCTACAGAAAATAGTCTAACGATGTTAAATCGCAGGTTTTTGGCGGCCAATTGACATCACCATTTCGGCTAATTTAACGGCCATCAAACGTTTCAAACCAAACATCGTTTGGTTGAAACCAATCACCTTAAACATTGGTCAAATTAATGCCATGAAGTGCGGGCACAAAAAAATCGGTTATCATGGTACGATAGGTGTCTCCATTGACTGTAATGGTATCTCTATTTTAATTTCAAAGAAATATAAACCAAAGATGTCTCCGCTCCACAAGCCGCACCAAACAATCACTCGTAATGGGTGGATTGGCTTCTGTAAGACCACGTGTGGATACTGATACTGCAATTTAGCTTATTAACGTACACAACAAGATGAAAACGTGCTTCATCCCGAAGAGATAATATGTTCAATAGAGATAATATACTGAATTTTGTGACGCAATGGAATGACATAAGTATTGACTACGAATCTGTAACCGATGGTTCAAATTTAAACCGATAGGTGGCCCATTTCTTTTTTATCAAACTTCGTTTTCTAACACGCAGCAGTGTTTTCCGAGTTTCTTGATATGATTTTTCGATGGATTCAATAACTCATTAAAATCAGATTTTTATAATACCTTCACGAAGAGTTGGTGGATGGATATGTTATCCCAAGTGTACTTTAAGCCTCAATACCGTATAGCAGAGCAAGTAGATTTCACATTTAAGAAAAAAATTTGAAGTTTTACTTTAAAACTGAGACTTAGTTCTCGGAAATAGCCGAGTGTAGTGTTAGGAATGATCTTTGAATCGTTGCCAGTAAAAAAAAATTGCGTAAAACTTGGCATGATCTAGGTCTTGCAGTGGAGATCGCCATATGGTTGAATATCATCAAATGTTGACTGTTTATTTGATTAGTTTAGTAGTGGTATGGTCTTCTTATTCGCTTCGTAAGTTAGCTGCGTGTGAAGATGGCCGCTTTAGCTAATTCGTTCTCCGCCAAATGTATAGCATTGAAATTGTTGGCAGATTCCACTCATATCGTAGCAAATCATCATGACTCTGTTAAATAGTTGTAGATCGTAAAGAATTTGAAGTAGTTCGCCTAAAAACTAATTACCAAAGAGGATTCTTCTAGATATGTTAACGGCTATAAGGATGCACGCTAAAATTTATTTTACAGTTCTGCTTACAGAGGTTTTGCGAGCAGGTTGAGCTTTAAAAGTCGTATTATTCATACAAATGTGCTTTCCCCGGATGTTATAATAGGGTCTTAGACTAGGGTCAGGCTCTTTCTTATCACAAATACTGGGGCCCAATTGCTGACCAAAATTGAAGCAACACTTAAGCCGAGAAAATTCGTTTAATTTGTAGACTTAGGTCTGGATGGATCAGAATGTTTTGCCAAGACTTTGTTTTTCTTGCCGAAAGATTTTGTATATGTTCAGTCTTGCTCCACTACATTTTGTAAATTCTCGAAATAATTTTGTCATCTAATGATTCACAAAAATGCTGATGGAATAAATATGAATTGAAAATTTCTCTCTCTCTCTCTCTTTCTCTGTCTCTGTCTCTCTCTCTGTCTTTGTCTCCAGTTTAGAATCAATTAAAACATTAAATTTGTGGAATATCCTTTTAGCCGCAAGTAAGTAACAAAGGCATACCAATTTCTCAGGCATTTAACTTAAGTTAATTTAAATGCTATCTTCTTGTTGTTGTTATTTTTTTATAGTTAATTTTGTTGTCGTAAGAGAAAAAAAATGAAATTTTTAAAGATTATAAAAGCATCCCAAACGTATAATGAGCAGTGATTCACATCTTTCAACTTCATTAAATATGCAACAGGCTACAATAACAAACATAAACGAGTAAACAACAACATACGGTAATGTTGACGACCACAATGATTTGACAAACCAAAAGAAAAAAAAAACAAAAAAAAAAGGAAAATAAAAGACAAGAAAAAACTGAAGGGAATTCCATATTGGAATTAACTGAAAACCACAAAAATCTTATAATGAAAGAAACACTTATCATTTGCTTTTAATTCGATTCTGAGAAATCTCAACGAAATTCTAGGAAAAAACAATAAAATTCCAAGAATTAAAATACGAAGGAATCTTTGGGGCTAAAACAACAAGAATAACGTCATTGAAAAAGGTATTCCCTTGTTATTTTGTTATCAAGTGAGGCGCATAGTAGAGAAGACGCACATATACACTCGTAATATACAAACATTTAAGACATATTCCAATACACACACAGAGTCATACATATGCAAGCCTTAACTAATTCTATTATCTTTTGAACATTTTCTTCGTTTCTTTTCATTTTGGTACACTGTTTCGTTTCTTTTTTAACTCTTTTTTTTGTTTTTTCATGGCGTGGAACATAGTTGCCTACGTTTTTCATTTCTTTCTTTTTGTATTTGTTTATTCCCAAGCCTGCCTGGTTTGTGTCTTTAACAATTAGACAGTCAAGTTAGACAGACATCTCACCTCTTCAACTGGCATAGAGATTGCAGCTGCTAAAAGATCTCAACGTGAGTAAATAAAATGAAAATGAAAATGAAAAAAATTTATGAAAATGCTCGTATAAATAAAAGATGCTCTTTCCTTATCTCCACAAAAAAAGAGTTCATCTTGGCAGAGAAATGTGATGATACGTTGTCCATTCGCCAGCGTATGTGAGGATCTTTCAACGAGTCAGAGATGTTTCAGAGCCAAAGGTATATTTTATTCCAGAGTTCAGCCATTAAGGATTTTTTTTCTTCACGAAATAGAAGAGTTAAACAAAATAGCAGCTTAAAACAATCTGTTAAAAGATTTTGTTCCGAAACAATGAGTGAATCCGGCTTAAAGGCCAAAAAATTTTGATAAGGAAACTATTGCTCTTCCCTTTCTAATCAGTTTTGAAACCTACAATTCATGATTGCCACGACTGTTTTACTGTCTATAATTCACAGAAGCCAAAGCCAAAGTCGAAAACAAAAAAGGATATTAAACCAACCTGACCTATTTCTATGTGCACAACTGTCGAACCTCACCAATACTGTTAGCGTATGACATGAATATTGTTACGTTTTGTTGCAAGTCGTATTTAAATTGCTTGTGGCACATAAAATGGATGATGGGATTACAAAAGAATAAAGGGTTTCGGTTTCTTATTTGAAAATTAAGAAAAAAAAAAGAAAAAAAAAACAAATGCATTAAGAAATATGTGGCGCCCGTAAAAAGTTGAAAAGCAAAATGCAAGAAGAATTATTTTCTCAATCCATATTTAATATAACCCGTACTGATGCCTCTAGAACAACAAACTGCGAACTACGGGCTACAGTATCCTGAAGTTAAGGTTAAAAGTAAACGCATACAATGAGAGTAAATGTATATGTCTTACCACAACACTGTGAAGGTGTGCGTGAAAATTGTTTGTGATAATTTAGACGGCGCCTGTTGCCATGTTTTGCCGTAAAACACCATCGCCTTGTTATGTCTGTAGCATTGGCTAGTTTTTGCTCTACACCATTGCGGAAGATAGAAATCTAGTGGGTTTCTTCTACAGGTTTCCCTCAAATATAAGACCATTGAATCATTCTTAAGCTTTATTTTTTATGCCATTTCCATAAATCTGCTGCTTAAGAAAGTCCAACAAGAAGGAGTCTAACTGGGTTAAATCGCACGACCTCAAAGGCTAGTTCATATCACCGCGCTTGGGGTGAGAATGACCTCAAATCGCTTGAGCAAAATATTCACTATGGCATGAGCTTTATGGTATGTATTGCCATATGCGTGTTGAAACCACATGTCGTTGGTATTCAGAACATCCACCTCACACCAAAAGAAGTTGGTAATCATCAACGTACACTACTCGTCGTTAACAATGATGGCCTAGCCAATGACGTTCCCAAAGAAATATGGACCGACTTTTACGAAATGCCAACAGGGCATCCAGCTTTCCTTCATCTAACCTGTCTACTTCCAATGGAATAAATTATCTTCATTTATATTCGATATGGTATTCGACACGACTGTCAGAGGCTTTAGGAAGGAATAACTGTAAGTGAGTAATATGTTGCGAACTAATTGTGTGTACAAAGGTATCAAATAGACTGCTTTGATCGAGTATAACTTTCTTACTCGTAAGGCAACCTTTAAAAAAAAAATGCAGCAGTTTTATTAAAAGTTTTCTTTTTTTTTTGTTTGTTTTGTTTTTCAATCTTCGTTTAAGAATGGCCAACTTATCTTCCATGTATTATTGTTGTTGTTTGTAGCTTTTATTTCTTTTTTTTTTTTTTTTGATTTTTCTTTCTGGCCAAACAGTGATATTTGCAGATACTGCTTCTGCATTGTTGATATTGATGATGCTGCTTGAAGATGCGTTTTCTTTCTTTTTCTTTTTTTTTTCGTTACTTATCCGCTTGTTTCGTTTGTATTCTTATCATTTATTAAGAGAAAAACAAAAAGAAAAACATTTCTGAGTTCCTTTTAAACAAAAAATATTTTCTTTCACGGCCCATTTCTTTTAGATCGCTGCTGGCTGGGATCATCAATCAAAAATTCTTTCGCTGTTTTAAATTAAACAAAATTTAATTCTTTTTTTATTTCATTTTAATTTTTTAATTCACTTCACTATTCAAGGAATTATCATGATATGTGTATGTTTGTACATTATGTATGTATTTATGTATGTATGTAGTGGCGGAGATATAAAATTAATTTGAGGTTCTATAGGAAATGGCGCCATTTTAATTGAAAGTCTAGATTGCAGCCATGGTACCACAACTGATAAAAATGATTTGTTAATGGTTGACATCTATGCCCCGATAAGTTGTCAGTAAAATTTATGTAGAGCAAGAGAATTATTTTCCCCCAAAATGAGCTCCAGTCAAAACAGGTGCATTTTTTATTTCAGTTTACTTTTTCTTTATTTTTTTTTTCTTTTGTTTGATCTCGTAAAAGGGAATAAACAATAATGTTTGTAGTGAAATTCAGGCTGCCGGCGTTCTCGGTTCACATTTCTTTATTATGAAGTGGGCTAGGGAAATATTGTAAACGGCGAGAACTCTAGATCAATGATTGCTGTTTTCCTTTGGCACGTATTGGACGATCTGGTTGACAATAACATGTGGTTTCAATAGTACGACACTACATACCACAAAGCTCATGCAATATTATTTTCTGCATGAGTGATTTGAGGGCATGAACATCTCTCGAGAGGTGATGTGTACTGGTTACCGATATTGTGCGGTTTGATCTCGTTAGACTTTTATGGTGTGATTACCACAACTGTCTTCAATTTCTGTTGGCTTGTAGTCAAACACTTTAGCCATTACACTATGCCACCTCTAAGGGATTTCTGAATGGTACAATATTTAAGTTTGAAAAATAAAATCCATATTCAATTAAATCAGTTGACAGAGACAGAGTTTTAAGGCAATCAAGGCACTGATACAAAAAAATCTACGGAGTTTTACAACCTAATTGCACTTGGTGAAATATTTCTTATCCTATTGAATTACAATGGTTCTCTGCCAAGCTCATTTACAGCACAACTCTACAATTCATATTACATGTTTTGCCCTTTCAAATACAACAAATCCTAAACTATTAAGGTGGATTAGAGAGAATAAAAAAATCTTTTAAGATGAAGTAAAGACGATTAAGGATGGCTATACATTAAAAATGCAAAAGGCAATAGCCAAACAAGGGGACAGAGTGTTTGACGCAGTCTTAATACCGAATGGCCATGAATTGTAGGCTCAAGCTCTTCTACGACAAAACTTTTAATACTTCCGATTTTCAATATTTTAATAATTTGCAGTAACACATAAAATAATCGATTTATAATGTTATTGGCAATTAAAATCTGTTCATGTACGACTATGGACCACTTTTCTCTTAATTACACCATTTTTTTCAACTTTTTATTATGAATTAAGCAGGAAATATTTTAATGATTTAGATTGTCGAACTAGTTATGCAATATAATAATAAAAATAATAACAAAATAGAGTATGTATACGATTATAATAAAATATATTAAGCTCTTACGAAAACCAAATAACTTTCCACAGATTATCGATAAATAAATATTCTATCGGATAATGTAAGGCGCCAGTCTCACATTCTCTTTTATGTTTTTTTTGAATTTCCACTTTAGGAAAGTCGTCTAAATTATTCGCATCCAAGTTTTGTGGTTTCGCTATACCGAGAATCAAAGATTTCGATGTGGTTTCCTCTTCTACGCTTGTCGCTCAAATACGTTTGTATTGCGTACGTTTACATGTCATTTTACAATATTGTTATTGCTGTTATTATTGCTGCTTGGTTCTAACTATGCTCCTATTATTGTTGTTGTTGTTGTTGTTGTTATTATAATAAAAATGTACAAAAAAAAGGTATAACTTTAGCTTTACACATGTACCGGTAATTAAATAATGCGCTTAAATTGTTACTTACAAAGATTGTGGTTTATTTCTCTTTCACAAAGTATGGTGGTGTATGCTATGAGAGAAGTTGAAACAAAATACTGATTGAGAATGTTGCTACATTTTTTTGCTTGTAAGAATTTATGTTTCACGATAACTAATGATCTTCAACAAACGTTGTGGATTCTTTTCCTTTTCCTTTTTTTTTTTTTTTTTGTTTTCTTCTGTTGAAAGCATTTAATTGGTGACTATCATGGAGCATGATGCCGGTCGTGTAATGCAAAATACGAATTTATGTTTTAATACCTATTCCGCTAACCTGTTTCTCTTCGTAATATCAACAACGTTGATGTGAAATCCTGTTGTCTCTTGGTGTTGCATGCAACATTACATTGTCATTAGTGGTCGGAATGAAAATTGTTTAATTAAAAGTTCTTAGAGAAATTATTAAGCAAATTAATCTATTTAAACTGATGCCATAAGCGTAGGTTGTGCAAAGAGGCAATGGTTTTAGAAATATATCACATTGTGACGTCTAAGATTAAAAATGGTTTTTTTTTCTCTTATTTTTACTAAAGGCCATAAGAAAAGCAGCTACTTACGTTTGCAATTCACGTCCAGGTAACGTTTCTAACTGTACAGTTGGCATCCTAAAAAATCTAAGTTCCCATTTATCTATCTGACATTCGTTCGATCATATGACTTATGAGTCTATTACGGGTGATAATGGAACTGTATTCGTACTGCCAACTGGCAACCATGCATTATTTTTTACAGTATCACTAGCCATTTGATGTACCAATTTATCGGTTGACATCCATAATCGTCCTATTAGTTACATACGCTGATAGCTCAGGATAATATCATAAGAAGGCGCACATTATATATCAGTCAGGATTACAATCTAGCTCCTCACGCTACGTATATTGTGTATATTAATTTTATACATACATAAGTGGCAGGACCAACAGTCTAAAGTCCAACAGTTTAGACTCCGAACGACAAATTTCTGAGAAACTTTTCATGGCAATTTTATTTACTCTCAAAGTTTTTGCCCGAAATTTGCTGAGAGGAAGACAACGAAGAAACTTTTTTTGTTTACATTTCGTTTCGAGTTGTCTGCCCTAGAGTTTGAGCCGTGGTCTTACGTCTAATGAGCCAACTCACTATCTACTAGTCTAACACAGAGTAACAAATCTTCAATGAGAAATCGAAAACGAGGACGCAAATAGTTCAGCTAATAAGGCTAAGTATATAAGTATTACATGAGATAAGCTAGGATATCCGAAGACCTTTTAGCGCATTGCAAACTAAGCTATAAAAGTAATGGGAAATGTCACATTGACTATTGTAAAGGAATGATGAAACAGGGAAAAATATCTTCTAAGACTGCTCGCCTCCTAACAGTTTTATTCATACAATGATCGCAATGTCATTGGCTAAACGTATGACTCTTACCACTGCTCATATTCTTAGAAGAGCCCAGCATTCTCGGACAAATGTTGTACAACTCATTCGAAATATTTTTAAGGAAATACCGCAACTAAAATTATCTTTTTAAACAATTAAAACTAGAATTTTAAGAAATCGTGTCTCTTTCCAGTTGGTGGACACTTCCAAAAAAAGGGAGGATGTGTTCACAATGCTGTTTTTCCTTAGCCCTTAAGATTTCAATACGAAAAAAAAAGAAACACATTTGCGGACACCATTACGAATTTATTTTTTAATACAACCTGGCATGTGGCATGCCACCATATTATTATACCACTTTCATAGAAGGTGGTGTGAGTTTGAGAAAAAAAAAAAACAAAAACAAAAAGGTGGTTTTATTTTATGTTGCATGGCTTGTTGTGAGTGCCTGTGGCTGGCTATTGCTGTTCCTCTTCAACTTTTTTATTTACAAATTAAAGCCAGAGTCAATTTTATAAGATCGATGGTATCTCTTCTGTATTGCAATAAAACTTGTATATAAGTGTGGTTGTTGTATTGTCGTTGGTATTGTCGTTGTCGTTGGTATTGTCGTTGGTATTGTCGTTGGTATTGTCGTTGTCTGTGTCTATCTACTTTTGTGTATGGGTGTATCAATTTTATTTGCCTTCTTTATCATTCCTGCCATCATCATCACCATCAACATCACACATCTTTGTGTGTGTGTGTGTGTGTGTGTAAGTGTGCGATTGTGGCAACAATTCCTTTAAATTCATTGTATGCGTTTTATTGTATTCTCTCTCTTTTCATTCATTATTTTTAGTTTTTTCTTTTGTTTGGTTGGGTTATTATTATTAGCCACGTTAGTAGTGTGAGAGCATTGTATGGCTTAAAGAAAAACTTGTTTTTTTTTTGTTTTGCTGTCGTTTGTGGTATTGTGGCTCTTTTAATAGTTGATATTTTTTTTTTGGGGTTTCATGTTTTTTCCTTGGCTTTTTAGTTGCCTGCCACATGTGGACTGTTCCATGCCTTGTGGCAATTGCTTTTCTTTCGTATTATTTTTCTAAAAAGGCGGAGTTTCTCTGCATATGAATTCTTTGATTGGCTAACACGCCTTAAGTTGAATTTGTTTTTTGTTTTTTGGTACCCTATATCAAGGAAGATGCTACAGAGCTATTGGATGATGCTGATATTTGAGTCGATAATAAGTAGAAGTCCATTAACAATTTTAATTTCATCTACAGTCCAGGATTATTATCTGAATCATATGCATACATACATAATTGGCCATTACAACCCTTCAGTCAGGATTACAACCTAGCTTCTCACACCACTTATATTGTGTGTGTTAATTTTATAAATGAGTGGCGGGACCTACAGTTTAAAGTCGACTCCGAACGACAGATTTTTTTGAGAAACTTTTCATGGCAATTTTATTTACTCTCAGAGTTTTTGCCAGAAATCTGCTGAGAGGAAGCCGCCGAAGAAATATTTTTTTTCATATTTTCGTTTTTTGATGTCTGCCGGGGATTCGAACCCTGGCCTTTCGTCTAATAAGCCAACACACTACCTACTAGACTACGGCAATTTCAATCTGAATGAATCATATGGGGTTTACCAATATGCTTCTATCGAGAAATTATTTTCAGCGACGCAATGCTTATGTTAACAAAATTTGGTTTAAGGAGCCGCGTAGATGCAGTCAACATTTCCGAAGCCGAAAAATTAAAAAATCAGCTGTTTTTCGATCAACTTCTGCAATTCTATTATTTCGCAGCATTTTCGCTGTTGTTAACTAGGATTTATGATGTGAGATTTTAATTTTTTAATAAAAAAAATTCTTTCTGTTCCGATACGGTAAAGGAACCCTAGATAAAGGCCTCAGCAAAAAAGGAGTACAGCAACAGTACCTACAATAAGTACTCTAATAACACGAACCAGAGAATACCGAGTGAAAATTCATTGGAAGTATACTATCAATGTAACAAAGGATGTCATACGATTGACCCCGGAAGTAATATCAAAAACAATTACTTTAACATAAAAGGGTTATAATTCAGGGTATGATTTAGATATTCTTTGTGTTTCATATTACCACCCATAGGGACAAAAAAAAAACAAATGCGCTGCGGCTGAAAGAACGAAGAAAAGTTATTAATAATGTAGGGTATTAAAGAAATAGACCTCGACCGGCTATTATTCCTTTGCTTGTTAAATTTTATTGAACTTTATACAATTCTTATTTGTATTGTATTTTTTTTTTTGTCCTGATAATATACTCACTCGTATATACATACGAGCATACAAGCATGAATACAATACCTTTACTTCCATGTGCCTTTAAATTCTGACGTTTGGTTTCTGCCCAAAAAAAAAAAAACAAAAAACAAAAAGAAGTCGAAAATGAAAAGAAAAAACAAAACAAAAAATTAAAAGTCACGTAAATTTTTAACTGACATCGTCGACATATTCCTTCTGTCGTTTGTTTTTCTTCCATTTGATTTCATTTTGCGATCCAATGGAATTGTGTATCTGGCATGCCAGTGTACATTTGGCTGTATGTTGCACATAAATGTTGTTGCAACATTTATACGTGTATCGTGCATTTAATTTAACATTTGATAATATTTTATTTATTGTTATTATTTTTTTGGTTGAAGTTTTCCTTTTTCTTTTTCTTCTTTTTTTTTTGTTTTCTTTCTTCATTTTATTGCGTTTGTTTTTTTTTTTTTTTGTTTTCATTTTTGAAAGTATTTTTATGGTCTTTGACCTTTTTTTATTGAAAAATAATGTCGAAAATTTCTCAAAATTAAGTGCACTTCTGTTTTCGGCTACTTGCCGTATACGGTTGTTGTATTCAAAAGATTATTATTAAATATTAATGCCTAGTTTGCATCAGAAGCCAACACATATCTTAGAAATTATTTTTCATAAAATATAAATGTTTGCCATTCAATACCACATTCCGATAGCAGCGGCTGTATATGGTGTATGGTGACAAAGTGAAAATTGTTACGATTGTTGTTTGGTAGGATCATAAATGCACTTTTTTATAATTAATTAGCATATCGAATATTTACTTAATTGGTAATTAGAATTCTTTAGTCAGGATTAGAACTTAGCTTCTCATACGACTCACGTTGTAGGTGTTAATTTTATCCATTAATGGTGGGACCTACAGCTTAAAGTCGTCTTTGAATAGCAAATTTTTAGAGAGTTTCAGATTTTTTTTTTGGCAGACCACAGTAAATTCAAAGTTCATTTCATTTGTTTATAATGCAGATCTTATCGATCATAATCATTTGAATTGAAAAACTCCTATTGTTATCAGTTAGAACTGCTACTGCTGTACAGGATCGAAAAGCAGAAAAATAAACTTAAAGTACCGTCCAAGCCCATGAGAGTTATTTTTAATTCTTTATCGTATATTTTAAGTATAAATAGTAAGGAGATCCGTAAGAATTAAGTAATGCTGGCCTACAACGAAGAGGAGGAGGGCAACTACTGCCTAGAGCATCAAGATCTTATGAGTTCCCAATGTTTGCGCCCCCTGTAGTAACAAATCATTATATCTTCTCTTTCTTTGACTCTTTTAAATGACTCCACTTAGAGATTACATTTAGTTTACATGTAAATAAGCCGTACCACCTTTACAGGACTTGCAACATTAACAATAAATATTGCTGCCGGTGCAAACGTTTAGATAATTAAGGGAATAAAATAAAATACAAGGTGTTGTCCGATTTTAATGATACCATTGTATTTCAATTGACTTGTGTGATTGGCCTCGTCTGGAATCCCTGAAGAAGTTCGATGTAAATCAAAGGGATGTGGCAGTCATTAAGTTTTAATAAAACCTCAACGCACCATACTCTATCAAATGCGTTGATTACACATACTTATAGAAAGCTATTATAATTTCCTATCATTAGAACCTTAGATGCCTTATTTTTTGTCGTTCAGCGAGTAAATACAACTGATCAGCTTCAAACAAGCTTCAGTTAGTCCAGCAATTAAAACAAAAGGGTATAGGAAGACTAATAACTACTGTGAAATTCTTTAAAAGCACAAACAAAGGATTCCTATTAGTACTTTATAATGATTCTTAATGCTGAAAACGTTACACCACAGAATCCTCGATGAACATGATATGCTAGCTTTAGATCAACAAAATAAAAAAAAATCTTCGTATTTTAAAATTAAAAAAAATCATCATGAACCTACCGCCGAATGAAGGCCAATAAAATTTTCAAATTTCAAAATTTTCATCATTTTTAACCGCTTTCGAAGGTGAAATCGTTCTTGAAAATAATAATTTAAAGCAACATAATTAATTTATGAATGTTCACTCATTACTGTGCCTTAAAACTACGCATGTTTATGTTGGCGGTCACTATAGTACTATTGGGAATGGCCAGTGTTAAAACAAAATAGATAAAAAAGCCAATCTCTGATGATGCTCTGACATTTTGAAAACATTCCTTATTGGACATCAAAGACGGAACAGAAAATGTTGATAACTTTTTTAATGTTGCATTTCAAGTATAGTGTTATATTCGCTTTTCACTCACACCAGAAAATTTTAAAAATATGACATAGGAATTTAATTAAAGGATTATTGCGATTTTTCAGTATAGCAGTAAGAAATTTACGTTTGACCGCTATCGGACAAGGTTTGGAGGTGATAAATATTTTTAATTTTTAGCACACTAACCGTTTGTTATGCTATATTTTGATTCGCAATTGAAGATTATGAACCTGAACGAATGTGGTTTCAACAGTACGGTATCGATAATTACACAAGATGACAGATTTTGCCGTTAAATTTTTACCGTATGTTTATTGAACAGCCACTTTAAAATCCATATTTGCGCAAAGAATTTCCAAAAACTCATTTTGTAAACCAAAATTCGTCAAGTAATCGCCGTAGAAGTAAAATACGAACCATAGTCGAAGATCTCAGTTTTAGGTACATCGCTAGTCCACGTTACGACCAAAAAGATCTGTTTATATTGAGACCCTTTCAGAATTGAAGGCTAATTGTTCACCACAACCTTCTACATTTTGGTCGAACTAAATAGAAGCAAACAATTCAATTAAAGAGGCAGAACTGATCGACAGAAAATATGTGGTGTTCCATCACGGCAGCAAAACTTTTAATGATGCGACCGAAACTAACAGACCCTGGCTAGAAAGTTTTAATGCAGACGTTCTACATGGATGCGGTAATGGTTTTTCCTCGAAAATGGCAGAATATAAAATATCAAAACGGCAGATGTTTGCTTTCAGTTTTGTAAAAGGGTTATTCATTTTTCAAGGTAAATTTAAATAAAATACGAATTAAAATTCAAATTTTAATTGACTGTAATACTGTAATAATGGAACTTTTCCAAAATCAAAGTCATTTAAATACAATTAGTTTTTGATCAATTTTCCCTACATTTCGGGCGGTAAATCAGCGTTATTTTTTAAATTTTTCAACGTTCGACGAGTCCAAGTTGACATGGTCTTTAACGTAACTCCACAAATTGGAAAACGGCGGACAATCGCATGAACTTGCTGGTCTGTGTCATCTTAAAAACGTGAAATTATTCTATCTGGAAACATTTCACTGAATAATGCTTAAATCGATTATGTAGTATGGTTCGTGGCACACATAACATCCAGTTCCTAATCTGCAAAATCAGGCCAAAACCACCAACTGAGAAATGAGCCTTAAAGTTATGAAATTTTTTTCTAGAATTAAACCTTAAAAGTTTGTTGCATAGGTACGGTATTGTAAATGTTGAGTTAGCTATAATTGTACCGTGAATAGGACTTTATATACATACATTGGTAGAGGCAAGACAGATTCAATTACTAAAAACATATTAGAATTGCCAAATTTAGATAATTTGCTAATATTTTCACTAAAGGAAGCGATATTTTCGTCAGTGCAAAAACATTGAGATGATGTAAGGCCTGACCACACTTGTAACGCATCCAGCCTGTTCAAGTTTTTTTATTATCTTTTAAAATCCTATTAAAGTAGGACCACTATGACGACCATAATCACTCTGCAACTCTTTATAAGTGGTTACGTTTGAATCAGCACAGTTGTAGTAAGTTTTATTTGTTAATAACGTGCTCTTCCTTTATTAAACACTGCCTACTCGTGAATTCGAATTCGCCGTAGGTAGTGTGTTGCCTAATTAGACGAAAGACCACAATTCAAATCCCCGCTCAGACATCAAAAACGAAATATGAATAATAAAATATTTCTTCGGCGACTTCCTCTCAGCAGATTTCTGGCAAAAACTCTGGGAGTAAATAAAATTGCCATGAAAAGTTTGTCAAAAAAGAAATCTGTCGCTTGGAGTCGACTTTGAACTGTAGGTCGCGCTACTCATGTATAAAATTAACACACACAACAACATAAGTTACACCGTAATACTGACAGAAGGATTGTAATGGCGTATTATGTATCTATGTATTCGTGAATAATAAACAAATGGCACTTCAGATAAAAGATGGTTAAAAGCTGACAGTCTTGCTAGACCAGCGGTTTTGAAACTACCAAAAGGATAACCAGATATAAGAATAATGTGCCTTTAATTTCTAACCGAACTTTTTGTACCAAAAAAAAACTAAGTTACGTTAATTTAATTAAATTTAATTTAATTTCCTTAAGAATTTTCCAAAAAGTAATATTTTTTTCAATTTTTTTGTCTGTATATGATAATGTACTGATAAATTGAATAAGAAATACAGACAAATTTGCTTGCCTATACGATAAACAAGCAAAATACGCATGCATAAGCATATGTTCGTGAACATAGTGAATGAACCAATACTTATGAAACACCCCCCATTCAATTTTTTTTCCTCGTTTATTTTATTTCATCAAAATTATCGCTTGATTTAACTAAAGTGGGCTGTCCCCAGAGAGATATGAGAATGTGCTCTCTTATATTGTAAATGTGTGTTAAAAAAAACAAAAAAATAAGTGAGAGGAACAACACAAAAACCAAACTGAATAGAGCATATCTAAACAAAAAATCAAGTTTTGAATTTTATATACAAAAAAAGGGGAGCCATGCATGCATTTGCTTGATTACGCTTTACGTTTGTATAGGGGAGAGAGATTATAAAGTAAACAAAGAGAACAAACAATACTTAGAGTGAAAAATTTAAAACGGCAACACCCACTTTTGATAAAAAAAAAATTCGCTCTTAAGATATGGGAGATATGCCATGGCAATGGGTGTATGTACGTACGTATAGTTATTGTAACCACAAAAAGGTGGCAAAACCAGTTTTTTTGGTTTTGTTTTGTGCCATTCATACGTAACGAAACAGAACAGAAGCATTTAAAACTTTAATAAAAATACACACACTGGGGCCAGACTTGTTGTCCAACCGGAAGCTTAAGAATTTTCATACAGCGACGGTAAAGCAAAGAAAAACTAAAGTAAACAAAACAAGTTTTTTAACATCTATTGTGGTGTTCATAAGTCAGCATGTGTGAGAGTGTGTAACAAAAACTCCTTAAAAAACAAGAAAAGAAAAATAAATGAAAACATTGGAGCAAGGCTCCATCTTGAATAAATTTTTTTTTTTTGGTGACAAACACAACAACAAATATATTGCCAGAGTGTATTGTTGTATTTACACTCTCTCTTATGTTGTTTACATTTATTTAGTAAAAGCAGAATGTTTGTTGGTTTCTTTCCTTTTCATTTTTTTTGTGTCTTTTTGTTTTTTCTTTTTTCTATTTTTTTTTCAAGACAACGTGCTTAAAAGTTTTCGTTTAGTAATGTGTGGGTATATGTGTGAGTTTATGTTGTTTCTTTTGTTTTTTTATTTTTCTTGTATTCATGTGTTGCAAAATGAATTTCGCCAACGCTTTACTAGTGCATATTTGGCGTTATTGTAATTAACGCGTAAAACGCGCGTAATTCAAAAATCATTTAATTTATCGGCAAAAAAAAGGAAAATTTAAGAAAATTAAAAAAATGAAACCAATAAAAAGCCGACGTTAAACAAAACGAAGAAAAATATCAGAATTAATCAAAAGTATTAACGCCTCTTAAATACAAGATACACGCTGTTTATGTTTATTAATCATTCAATATTAAAATAAATAGATATTCAATATTAAAAAAATAAAATAAAAAATTAATTATAATTTAAAACCGAAACCAATACAACTACTAACAATCCAGTGAATTGAAAGCCAGATTGTGTTAATGTGTTAAAATCTTTGTTTTATTTCCCATAAAATTGATTAATTGTTTTATGATTAGAAAGAAAAAATATAAAAAAAAGTATTTTTTGTGTAAAACATCACTGAATGGTTTCTTACTGTTTAATTGTTATGCAGATTTTTTTTTTTTTGATTATTTATCATATTCAAACAGTGGCTTTGTTCCTTGTCTTTTTACATGATCACTTATAAAAAAAAATATTTAAAAAAAATTTTATTAATACAAGTGTTGGATGTCGTAGAAAAAAAAATAATAATAATAATAACCAGTTAATGAATGGCATAAAAGTTATATTCCAATAAGTGATGATTGAATATTAATTTGTCGCGTTTTTTCTGTAGTAATTAATAAAATTCAGAAAGAAAAAAAATATTAGCAGTAAAATGTAAAAGCGTGTTATTATAACAATTAAAATTAAAATTTTTATTAAACAATCAAATATCCATAAGAGGAAAATAATTTATAAAGAAAATCAGAAGATACCGTGAAGGTCAAGATATTTAAATATCAATTGCTGGGTAAGTTTTTAAAATTCAGTAATAAAAATAATATTTAAAACAATTTAAAACTTTGTTATCAGTCAAACTATATTGCCAATAATATATAAATTTATTAAAATGTAAAATATAACCATGGTGTAATATCTTAGTGGCATCTGCAGTGAAAAATACAGCGACTCACAGCTTATTTCGTGTGCCCATTCCACTATAGCAAATTAATCTCTATGTATGCAGGGGACCTACCAAAACATAATTGAACCATTGCGATAACACGTTCTTTTTATGGAACCACGTAGAACGCCGGATAAAGCAAAAGTCCCCATAATCCTGAACTGAGATCAAGCTTAGCTGTTTAATTTGGAGTGTGAGCACATTTTTCGTGTGCAGCCTTTTCAACTTCAGTTAGATTTGCTAGCTTTCCCGTACCAGAAGTCGCTAACGTAGTATTGATAGAATCATCCCAATGTAGGGAGCTCACCGAATAGTTCAATGGTTGTGCCACATCCGACTAGTTGTCTCGGTACCCATATGATATGAATGCCGTATCGCTCCGCCAGCTCATTGACTTATTTGCAACACAACCGCCTTAGAAGACGTTTCGTTAGCTCTTACAGCCACCCGGCTATCACGATGCAAATATCATTTCACTTTCAGCTTGTAGACGGTAGTAACGTGGTAGCCTTACGGACTAGGCTATATCTAACGGCCCTGAAAAGATTTCAACATTCATATTTTAATTCATATTTTAATTTATTATGCCGCAATTGCATCCGTTGCAATTCACATTGTGGAACAATTTGCACTAAATTTCTTCCCAAATTTTTTAATTTAAAAATTTAGTAAGTTTAACCTTTGGTTTTAGTTTCGACTATAGAGCGAGCCATGTGTTTTCGAACGTAAGAAAATGACATCGTTGAATATTAAATCATTTCCAGTTTTTCAAGTTTGCAAACAAGAAATAATCACTCGTCCTTAAGTCGCAGAATGACTTTTTTCATACCCAAATTAAATCATCTAGAGAAGCTGGCATAATACTACCTATTAAATGTCTTGCAGGTAGTCAATAGAAACTATATAATGTGCGCGTCCTCCTCTTCATTCTCTTTTCCAATTCGTCTTGAGAAACTGCCTGTTTTGTTTGCTGTTTGGTCTCTCGTGGATCTATGTTACGTCCACAGTTAAGAAATGGATCAAAAACGACACCACATAGTTGTCTCATAAACCATATAATCTATGAATTTGACAGAAATCGAGACACTGGTTCCTTTAATGTATGACCAACGATTACCACCAATCACTCGATAGTCCTCTAACGAACTAAATAACGTTGCTTGTTCAGATTTTGACAGGATTTAACTGACAGATCCCTATTGAAGTCGACTTGCAATGAAGGCTTTCAGTTAAGAGACGAAAAATTCAAGAAGCCACACAATTGTTGACACGCTTCTTTGTATAAAAACATCGTACGACCTGGTCCTACATGACAAGGGAAAGAAAATCTTCTCAAATTTTTCAAAACCTTCACCACAATGTGTGGTAGCTAATTGCGATTATATCACGAGTGTTAAAACTTGGCTTTGTTGTAAATGAATAACATCCAGTCTTATGCAATTGGTTTTAAATCTTATGCAATTAGTATTGACAAGGAAAAAAAGAGTTTAAAAGAGTTTTAATATTAAACCTTATTTATAGGCATTTTTAACAATTGCCTTTCAAAGCACGTTGAAGCTTTGACAACGAAATTACGGGAATAAAGTTGATAGTCTGAATGGCTTACAGCATAAGGATTATAAGAACTATTTTTAGCTTCAAAGATTAATTATCGCAATGGATCTAGTGAGAGTCAAAAAAATCGCCTCAAAGCATCAATTAATCCAACATTAATATCAGCTTCAACGCTGAACAACAACATTATAGTTGCTATACCATATAAAAAGCAGTAAAAATATGCTCAATGTTGGCTTGAAAGCCAAATCATTATGTTAAATATGACACGTGGAAGCAAATGTTTTCTTCAAAGCGAAGGATATTGAAAGTGGAAGTTAACATGAAGAGTGGATTTGCATAACCGTCTCCTGATTACTAATATGAAGTAAAAAAACTTAACTTTCACAATGAATAAATTTTTAAAGATTTTGTGAGTGAAAGATTTTCTTATTAATCTGTGATTAGTGTTTACTCTGGTACAAAATTTCATCTGAGATATTATATTTACAGAGAATAATACCAACAATACATTACAATAAAATTTAAAAAAAAAAAAATTATCTTGTTTTGTAGTTTGCATTTGTTTTGAAATATGTTTCTCCAGCTACAATATATCAAACAATCGCGTATGCGAACAGCTGACAAGGCAATCAGTAGCGACATTTTTTAGCTTCCAGTCATATTGTTTAAACATTTAACAATAAATTGATTAGTTTTAATTGATTTTTAATAGATTTTCAATACAATATAATTTTGTTCTTTAACTTTGTTCTTTAATTACCAACAATAATAACTCATTCTTTACAAAGTATTTTCAAGAAATTTGTGACGTTATACTACATGTATCATATGAATGCCTGAGTTCATTAGTGTTTACGTAACGTAAACGTAACTAAGCCACTACAACACAAAAACAATGACACAAATAAAGTATTTTATTCCTTAAGCTTTGTGTACAACATTAGTTTAGTTTTTAGGTGACCGATATCCTAGCTGCATAAGCTTTAATACTAGCTTCGTGATCATAATACCAAGATCATGGTCAACGATATATTTGGGGTTATTTTTAAGCGCTTCCTATTCTTAAATTTTCTCTCTTCTTATGCATTATCTCTGGGTGGAGGGCTTCCGAAATATACAGTTTTTTATGACTCTGGCATCTAAATCAGGTTAGGAACGAAGGCTTTGAGAACCGCTATGATTTGTGGCTTATTTGTGGCTATTTCGGACTTAAGAAAACTACACAAGAAAAAGTCTAATGGAGTCAAATCGCACGCAAAGAAGTTGATAATTATTGACTGCAGTGCACGCCGACTATAATGGTAACCTAGTTAACGTCATTTTCAATGGCATTGGAATCTTGAATCTCATTTGAGTTAGTATCGACCCAAATGCGATAATTCAGTTGGTTTACGTACCCATTCCTTCATTATCTTTTAAGATGATTTTTTACAAAAATTAGATTCAGTTGGCAACTGTTCCCAAGCCCATTCAGCGAACATTGACAAGATTCGAGCTATATGTCTCACGGCTTTTCAATCGTATGTTGAAAACAGTTCCATTCGCATCTTCTGATCTTTCATTCGATTGGCATGTAAATTATACGTTTGACAACATACCACTTGAGATTTTGTTAAAGCCGAATATTCTAAAGATTATCTGCAAGTACCTATTAATGTACACTAAAATTTATCAAGATGTAAACCACACACCGTGTTACCCATACTCTGTAATCCACAAACTAGAAACCTGCTAAACTAGAGAGTATACAATCAACTCACAAAGTAAGGCGATGCCATGTGTGCCTAGATCGCATCCGCTAGTTCTAATCTTCGATTATATTGAGAATAATGACAGTAGGTGCTGCACAGTAAAGCCAATACATCCACAGATTCGTTGCCATTACCCCACGGTGTTTAGATAGAAAGCCATGCTATCAAACCATCCAGATTTCTTGGTAATGTCAGCAGAATTATACAATTTAAATGCTGCGATTATAATAATGAAGTTATTCACTTGCATAATGGTAGGGTATTTAAAAAGTCTTCTTTGCTAATTGCCTCAAAAGCTAAAGTCATTAATTTGGTTTGCGGACAGCATTCGTTTGCCACGTCCCTGAGGTGTGAATGTGATTATAAACAAATGCTCCGTAATTATGTCATTTGTTAATAATATTTTTTAATTGTTTTAATGGTTGTGGTTGTTATTGTTATTGTATACAACCACTAACAACAACAACAGGCATGGTAGCAAATTAAATTGTTTAAACGTAGAAATTGTTATTAAAAAAGAATTTATTTATGATCTAATAATTGTAGGATATTGCTTGTTGACACTTAATATCAATAAAGTACGAGAATATCAATAAAATATTTTAATTTATTTTCAAAAATTATTAACACGTATGTTTATTAACAAATATTTGCATAAAAATATTAATAAATACATCAGCTTGTGTGTAAGAGTATTCTGTCTGGTACAACATATACAAAACGAAAACGAAAAAAAAATGGAAAGTTAGCATTCAAATCCTATTAAACTGTGCCTTTTTCATGGGATTTATTTACAAAATAAGTGTTGCCATATCTACACAATGGAATGCAAAATAAATTTATTCTTAGAGAAACAGATTAATTAATTCGTATGAGGGCGGGAGATTTTTTACCTCTTAACTATAAAGGCTTTATTGGTTTTGTCAACGGGCATCTATTAAGCGACTCTTGTCAAAATATGAGCAATCTGTCTCATGAGGTTTCTTTGTAACAGCCTGTTAATGGCAGATTGCCATGTAATTTGAGTATCAAATGGAAAAAAATTGACTTTCGTGGGCTCATTAAGCATACCTATTTGCGAAAAAAAAACGTCACTCAAGCCAAGTTTAAACTTGTCATATAATCTGTGAAATCTAAGTCCTCATTTTAAATACAAAGAAGGTATGTTCCTGTTGAGGCCTCTTCAACAAACCTTTTTTTGAGAATTTACCTACATAGTCCTGTGGCTTCAATTTGAATGATGATTTGGATATGAACAAACATTTCCGCTTCAATTGCACACACTTGATCACAAACCCAGTCGTATGGTAATTTCGCAATAATTTCTTTATCGGTAAAACGCAGTATAGACCAGGGTTTGCTCAGTTTCGTAACCGTAGCCGACACGTGTCTCAACCACAATACACAATTGACCAAATAGCGGTTAAAACAGTGTTAATTGGTAGACTTGTAAGTATAATTCGGTATAATAAGCGGGTTGGTCGATTTAATATGGATAAAGTATGACAGAATTTGATCAAAACATTTTTTTTTTGCATCAAAACAATGCAAAAATACATAAAATATAGTCTTCTTAGGAAAAATCTATGAACGCGGCTTGACGGAACGATGAAGTCAATGTCCACCATAAATTTAATTTGTTTTAGACGGAATACAAGCCTTTATGAAAAGTCGAACACTATGTTGAAAAAGAATAAGAATTTTTATTGAAAAACCTATGGTAATAGCAATTAAAAAACTGGTGCGTTACAAAATATAAGCTCTAGCAGAAATTATACTAATAGAGTCGCAGAGCTAGGCTGCCATGAAATCTCTTTAGCCTACTTCTCCGGAAAATGGCAGATTTATTGAAGGTCTCCATATATGAGATTCTAGGCATATAGTTATTGCCAGAATAGGAAAACCTCCTTTGTTATGAAAGTATATCTGCGATCAGGTTGAAAATTATCCAAAAAATCCAACCTATCTGGTCAACAATTTCTGAATAGAAGAGGGGACCTAGGTAGCTAGTTGAATTTTAATAAAGCTAATTATCTCGAATTAACATTTACTATGTATTTCCTCTGACTTTAAGCTGTCCCGTCACTCATGTATAAAATTAACACACACAACATAAGTGGTGTGAGAAGCTAGATCATAATCCTAACTGAAGGATTATGTATGTATGTTAGTATATATTTTCTAAAATTACGACCCATTAGAGAAGGTAGAAAGAAGCCTTCACTTAATCCATCACTGTCCAACACTCTTGTCGAAACTGAAGTGCGGTAGTAATGGGACCCTATTAAAGGCCTAGCTAATGAAATTAGAATTAACGATATTTCCCGCTATATAAAAGAGGATGATGGACTTGGACTAAAATAATCTAATTAAATAGAATGTGTTTTGCACAAGTTAGCACAACTAAGTTGCCGTAGTCTAGTAGGCAGTGTGTAGACTTATTAGCATGAGATCGGGGCTCGAACCCCAGGCCATGCTTCTCTAACAAAACGAAATATGAAAACTTTCTTCGGCGGCTTCCTCAGATTTCTGGCAATAACTCTGAAAGTAAATTAAATTGCCATGAAAAGTTTCTCAGATATCTGTCGCTCGGAGTCTAAACTGTTGGACTTTAAACTGTAGCTCCCGGAGCAAAGGTTGTGTGAAAAGCTAGATTGTAAACCGATCTGAAGGGTTGTAATGACCAATTATGTATGTGTGTAGGTGTATGTTAAAACAATTGGCCTAAATGGGAATTTAATAAGAGTGGTAGCGCCATATAAGCTAACCTAAAAAGGAAATGCTTTATCTTAATAGCCATAATACATTGTGTGAAATAGTGGACTTGATACTGAGTATGTGTTATGTAACTTCGCTATTTTTACTGCTTTTCTGTGCTAAATTATAAACGCGAGACTCTGGTCTGTTGCACTACTTTTGCTTCTTGT
The DNA here is from genome assembly GCA_005959815.1 of Sarcophaga bullata. NCBI lineage: Eukaryota > Metazoa > Arthropoda > Insecta > Diptera > Sarcophagidae > Sarcophaga > Sarcophaga bullata. The sequence continues at coordinate 151,392 of QOCX01000405.1, read as the reverse complement.
GGTATACAGTTCCATAAACAGTGTGCTATGGAATGCTACCCATACCCGTATACATATGTACAGCACTGACAAATGAAATATAACAAGTACCGACGGTAATTCTTAATAAATTTATCATCGAAACAAAAAACAAAAATTATTTTCTGTGTCAAACGACATTTTGTTATCGAATTGAAAAACTTTATGGAAAAGATGGTTTTTTTTATGCCTTTATTTTCATTTAAATACAAAACCTATAACCATCACATGTTAATGCTAATTTTATTTATTTAGCATGTGCTTTTTGATTTAAATTTTTTATTTTATTTTATTGTTTTTTTTTATCTTCTTTAATCATAAACGCTAGCAATCTATGTAAATTTTCACCCAGAGACAAAAAATTTTGAAATTTGATTAAAAAATTAAAGAAAAAAAATCGATAAAAACTTAAACAAAATTTTTTTTATTTGAAATTTCGAGACAATCTAAACGAAGTTATTTAAACAATTTTATGGTCTATTAAAAATTTATATTTTTTATAGTTGAAATTAAAATAATCGAAAATTATTACGAGAAAAAACCCACAAATTCTCCACCAACAAAAAAAAAAAAAAATATTAATTTGCATATAATCATTGGCATAAATCAAGATAAAAAAAAAAAACTGAACAATAAAACAAACAGAACACCATATATGTATGCATGGCTTTGTTTAATATAAAAAAATTTTTCTTTCTTTTTTTTTTAATACACCAACCAACTGGCATAAATTCTAACACTTACAGTTTTACTGTAGTTTTACAATTTGCGTGCATTTCTTTGGGTCTTTGTTGCATGCGTGACGAACGTTTTTAATTTATTCATATTTAATATTTCATTAAACCCATATAATATTATTTATTATTTTTTTTTGTGTTTTCTTTATGTTTTTGTTGTTTTTGGTTTTTGGCTCAACTTCAATTCAACATTGTAGTCTCATAAATTATGCCAGTGATAAATGTTTTATTTTTAGTTTCTTTTATTTTCATAAACGTATTATAATTGCTAATAGTCCACATAGAATACACGCTTCGACTTTGCCACTCCAAAATGTTAAAAGAATTTGCAATAAGAATACAAGTAGTAGTGAATGCTGAACAGACAATTAAAGCGTTAAATGTTATTAACATTAGTTTTTGCACTAATGTGCAAAACAGTTTTAAACTTTTCATTTTTATTACCTTTCTTTTTTGTTTTGTTTTTTTTTTTTTTTTGTTGTTTTTTGTTTTTGTGCATTTTCAGTTGCTTTAAACTTTTGTATTGCATTCAGCTTTTGTCTTCAACAAAAATTTGTGCCGTGATATTTAATAAGAGAACCAACCATATGGATATTGTTTTGAAAGTGACTTTTAAATGCAATTTAATTATATTAACAAAATTGTTTAAAGTCACGAAAATTTTGCACTTAATCGGTTTTATTTTAAATTAAAAACATGTTAAATTGTTCGAATAAGAAAAAATAAATCGAAAGACTTAAGACACATACTTTGTTTAATGTCATACTACTGCAAAACATATTTGCATTAAAATTTTTAAATAAATATTAATGAATATTTTAACCCATTGTCAAAAAAAAATTAAAATAGCAACTAATATTTGCAAAGCACATTACAACTGTTTATTAAATTTCAATGAAAATCTCTGTAAAATCAAAATAAGACAATTAAGCATGTTATAGTAACTAATTTGTTCACATATAATCTTTAACTGACTCTATTAACTGCTACATTGAATTATCAAATTTAATGTTCGTACTTATGTGGAAAATATTCCGAAATTTCATTCTTTTCTAAACGTAGGCATTATTTGTGATAATGTCTTCTAGCAAAATATAACTTGAATTGTTATAGTATTTCCTGATAACTAAATTCAAATTTAAATCAGAAGCTTGATTGTAATCTTGACCGAATAGTTATAATGACCAATTATGTATGTATATATAATTATGAAGCAATATGAAATATTCTAGAAAATATGTAATCTATTTGCACTTTTGAAAAACATATGCACAGTAGTAGAAGAAGAAAGAAAGAACTATAAGGCTCACTAACACAACTTTAAAGTTAAAGTTTAGTTTAGCTAAAGTTAACTTTAGCTAAAGGGAACTGTAAAATTATGTTTAACTTATTTTCGTTAATACAACTTACAGATAAAATAAAGCAAACTTTTTCAAAAATATGGCAATGCCGTTGCAATATCGATAACATTTGCCACTTTAAAAAAGTTCTTTAAAAACGCAGTGGCAACGAAGTGCATTCTTATTTGTTATGTTTATTATTTTATTATTGCCATACTGAATAATATATATCTTATGGCAAGTTCAAAAATAAAGTGAATTTTAAATGTTAAAGGGAGGACGATCTTCCCTTTAGCTTAATGCTCACTTCTATCTTATTGGGTACTCATAATAATGAAAAACAATTTATCTGCCTATTAAAATCCTCCCTTTAGTTAACGGCAAGTTATAATAATGACCCTAATAGTTATTAATATTGAACTATGCAATGAATGTTTAGTGTTGTTTGAGGATCTACAGTCAACTGATCAACAAGGATCTAAACAAAGGAGATGTTGATGAAAGTGTGTATGTTAATGTGTATTATAAATGTTAATGTGTATTGGCGATGTCTTTGTTATTATGTTTGTTGGGGATATTGAAAGGCGGGGTTATGTGAACACTCATTGAACACCTGCAGTGAGCATATGCCAAAGCAAAATTTTATTAAACTACGATTTGAAATCTGTTCATCATTTTCATTTATCATTTCTTACCTGAAGTATTTAATAACAATCGATGATTAAATCAAAACAGTAATGAAATAAATCATATTAAAATTAATCAATGTTTTGTTTTGTAATTCTTGTTATTAGTTTTTCTTTTCACTTTTAATATTTTATAGTTTTTTCTTTGTTAAACTTTAATGGGTTAATTTATTTTGGTATTAAAAACAATATTGCCAGCACGAATTGCATATGTTGTAATGCACAATAACAAAAGAAAAATTAATCCACATTACAACTGCCAAAACGATTGCTATCACAGTAAAAAAAATTCACGAAATTGTATTTAAAAGCAGAAAAAAAATCGTATGTTTTATTGTCATAATTTCATAATATTGTAAAGATAATAAGTTAAAGCCCCTTCATTTGATTTTAAAAATAAGTCTTACAAAATAGGAATTTATTTTATTTATAAGTTTATGTACATAAACATGTATGTTTGTGCTATTAAATTCGAATTCAATGAAAATTTAATTTTAATCGTCAATTAAAAAAAAAGTAATTAAAGTTTTTAACAGCATACCATAAAAAAGTATCTTCTAATAGGGGATTAAATTCGACAAAGCCTGCTATGTCCCCGTTCACATTTTCTATTTCAATTTAATTTTCAATAAAATTCATTCAGAGTTAGGACGGCGAAATTGTGGATATTTATACTGAAACGTTCTTAAAGAAAACCTTCCTAAACTGAACCGAATTTCAATAATAATAGAAGAATTAAATTCAGAAATTACCATACTTCATTCATATTGTACAAATATGTTATGCAATCAGCAGCAAGTCAGTATTTTTGTGACTTCTCCTATCATTTAACGGAAAAGTCATAGTCCAGTAGGTAATGTGTTGGTTTATTAGATGTGAGACCACGGTTCAAAATCCAGGTTAGAAATCTTCAATAAATAATAAATTTTTTAGCCACTGCCTCACAGATTTTAGATTTCTGGCGAAAATTCAAAAAGTAAATAAAATAGCCATGAAGTTCGGAGTCGACTTAAAACTGTAGGTCCTGCAACTCATGTAGAAAACTAACACACACAACATAAATGGTGCAAAGACATTTCTGGAAGTTTTCGACCATGTTTCTTTTTGCATATTTCAAAGCGTATGATCTTAGTTATCAACTAACAAGTTTCAATACAAGAAGTTAAATTCGGTTGTTTTGTTTGATTTATTGCACTAACCATCAACTTGAAGCAAAAAAAAAGAGATCAAACATATGTTTACAGTGCTCTGTATTGACGGTAATGGTTCTTTCAGAATCACTTCTGTGCTCCCCGAGTACCATCTGCAACAATTGTTGCATGTTGGCATAATAACCGAGTGAGAATTGCATTTTAGAGCGGAAAAAATTTTGTTTGAATAATAAGAATTGTTACCAACTTGCTCTCGAGTCCAATCATCATAACTGTAGCTTTAGTTGTGCCGTCTGTTGGACTTTATATGGATGGAAATGGTAATGTACGATACGCCCAACTACAGAGAAAGTTATGGCATTCAGTCTGTAAGACATACTCAAACATTTAATATTTTATAGAATTTATTTTTATGTTTGCGACATTACGGCATAGCTATTTCGAACATACAGAAATAGTTTCTAAATTCGAAAATTTTACAGTAACACGCAGAGTATTTGATAAAATTTCTTCATCTATTGCCGTTGATAAAAACCTGCCAAATCTCTATCTTCAAAGGTTTATTTTAGTATTTCCTAAAACAATTCCATGCCTTTCGAACACTAGGAAGTCTCGAGAGCAAATATTGCCTTTTGCAAGTACAATATTTTATGGCTTTTAAATTTAAAGGTAATTACCGAAGAAATTTATGATCTTGTGTCCTCTTCTGTGTGTTGTTAAACCAATTTTTGACTTATTAGACCTATTGAGCCAACAAATACAAGTAGGCATAAGAACATGTATTAGAGTAAGACAGAGCTACATAAAAAGTATAGATTTTGTTTTTGTTCAAATAGGTGTCATGTTGAGTTATTGTAGTGAAGGTCATTGCTAAAGTATGACCGTCTAGGCCAAAACAATGCGTAACAATTGCGCTAATGTTGAATGAAGGCGCCATCAGTTAATTACCAAAAAGATATATTATTTAAGCAGAATCCAAAAGAAATTGAGAGAACGCAAGCAATAACAGCAATAACATCTCAAGTGGCTCTCAACACGAGTTGTACTCTTATTATGGATTTTTAAACGTTTAAATTGTTTTTATTTGGTTTTTTTTTTCCTTCATTTTTCTTGTTGTCTTTTAAGGTTATTTTTCATACTGCATTTAAGCCATAGATGGTGAAAAGAGTGAAAGTGCAAAGAGTTTGCTTGTTTGACATGAAAAATTACTCTCAAAGGGTTAAAATTACTCACTAATACTATTATAATGGCTGTTGGTAAAGCCTTTTTGGCTGGGGTGTTGTCCATAGCCCTTGACATGCAGAAGGTTATTTAATTATCGTACTTTTTTGAATGCAATTAAGGTGATTTCACTTGTCACACAGTAAGACAAGGCAAAGAATGCAATTAATTTTCTTTTATTATGAGGGAAAAAAAGTAACAAAATTTAATTTATTTGTTAAAAATTTCGAAAATTTTCTATACAGACTTCAAGGTGATACCTTACTGCTTATGGAATAATCTTTTTAATGAAACAAATTTTGTATTTGTTTTAACTTTAATTCAAGGAAATAAGCGAGAGCTAATTAAACATTTTCTACTTATGATTGTTTTGATTCATATTTGTTTATGTTTTCGTCTGACGTTAAAACTGTTCATCTTTCATTGGCCAGTAAGCCTGATGATGACGACAATAGCTTGCTCTCCTTATGCAAGACATATGCACTGATCTGAATAGTTTTGCTAAAGAGGTGATCTACAGCGAATATTGATGAAACATTCGTAATGTGCATAAACAACACCATTTAGTACAGGCTTACGATGGAAAGTCGGGCTATTCCACTTTGCTTATAATTTCTGTAACAGCATTCGACTGGATGGCAAAACAGACAAACTAAACTTTGCTCCTATGACATAAGTACATAGGGCTTCATCAACAGAGCACCATTTTCTTGTGCAAATTGAACGTTTTTTCCCACAACTGTCTTATGGATTTCAGTCAATTGCATTCTTGGCTGTATCTGATCTGATCTGATCTGTACAGAACATGTCCGACCCATTTCCTCTTGCAATTTCGAATTTCGTTTCGAATTGTGGTCTGCTCAGTGTGTGCCCACTGATGAGTATTGCTGATAGTATGTGGCCAGAAAATCCACTGGATTCATCTCAGTTGTGAGTTGACAAAAAAAGCAAGCGACTTTACAATTGTACAGTCTAGTAGGAAAGAACCACTACATGAGCCAGAGTTCTACACTGGATATAGTAATTGATCGAAGGCTTCTCGTCGGACTCTAATCATGCCGTATCCTACACTTCTTCAGATATCATGTTTTCATACATACGTCTGATAAACATTCGTTATATTACATTTTACTATTCTAATACTTATGAAATTATTTAAACTGATTTAATTCATACGAATACATTAAATTTGATGAAATCAAAATCTTAATCTGAATTTATTTACGTAAAATTTGAAAATTTAATTCTTTTTTTTAATATTTATATCCGTACTACGAGTGTTAGTTGTATTTATCGAATTTGTTTTCGTTTCTATTTTTGGTGATTTATTGACTCTTTGTTAGAGAACGAAAAAATTAACACAAATGCTTGCGTTTGTGATTTTTAAGCGCCTTTAATTTATGACACGACATTAGTTTTATGGCTCCAATAAACTTAAAACACATACAATTAAGAAAAATACAAGAAATAAACGATTAATTGCCAATGTAATGATTTAAAGTCGATTGCCATGGCTGTACTTAGAAATTAAAATGAATTTTTTTAATTTTTTTTTTTTTAAATATCAATTGCAGATTACCGTGAATGCTTTTTAAACTCCATAAAAAGATTAATAGTGGCATAAAGTCATTGTAAAAGAATTGTTTCAAATTTAAAAATCCAATGAATGACAAATTTTCTTGCGGTTGAGCCACTGTTCCATCAGATTGTATCATTTTTTATTACTTCTCTATTTAGAACTTATTGAACTACAACTAAACTATACTTCAAATGAAAAAATTATAACTCTTTAATTAATTGAATCTATTAAGGGAAAACTAATTTTTACTAACCCTTTATACCACTGTGTTATTACTTAAAGTTGCATGTTATATATTTAGACCTTAGCAGAGCGGTTTTGTATCTGGTGAGTGCACTATGGAACGGATATTCATAATACGTCAAAACCTGTAAAATTCATCTTTCTGTCCAGTATAATACGGCATAAGATAGCCTGATAAGCTTGCATAAACTTAACTTATGCTCACAGACGTTTTTCTCCGTGAGGCCAGTTTCCGAGAATGCAATTCATTCTGGTCATCATAGAACATACAAATTGCAAACTGGGCAATCCGAACAAGTGCTCTTTGAATAGAATGTCTTATGTATGACTCACATATCCTTCTATTCTAAGTACGCAAAACATAAATTAAATTCACTCATAAGCATTTGGTTTGAGATGAGACTTCCACTCTTCCTCTCTATCTTATCTTGTAATGAGTATATCCTTCCAAACATTTTTTTCCATTTCCTAGAAACGACCCCATCAGCACCATGGAACCTAGACTCTTAGCAATCTTATCTACTTAGGTTCCACCAGAAGGCGACCCTATTTTCCTCACCTATCTAGGTCGGCTTTTCTCAAAAGAGCTGTCAGATAGTATCACTATGTTCCGTCTCTCTGTCTGTGAATCGAAAGATGGCGAAAAATGTGCACAGATCAAATTGGATATTACATCTCCCATGCATAGTGAACCTTTTTTAAATGTACCAAAGCCGTTCACGTAAGCCATCGAATGTACTTTTGTTACTTGAAGGAGATTAATAGGATTACATAAATCGTACGGCATATCAAGTTTTTGTGTACAAGTGAGCATGTTGCTCTACTACATATAGAATTCTGTAAAATTTTCGATCTGACTTTACGTACAAGCATAAAGCTTTCATAACGTATATTAAACTTAAACGATTTGCTACTTCTTTTTTGCCAGTCGAATTTTCTGATTACCTAAAGTGTTGTGATTCTTCAGATGTAAAGATTACTGCCTTGAGTCATTTATTGCGATAGTGCCGTTAATCTAGATTTTTCCACGTAAGCAAGTGGTATGTCCACTGTAGCATCTCTTGGAATAATGAAAGATTGCCAAAAAACAATACAAGCTAGAAACAATACAAGACAAATAATTTAAATAAAACATGAAACATGAATTAAACAATTTGTGATAAAAACCAAATCTCAGAGGCAAATTTCGAATAACTTTCAATAATGCACTTAGCTTTAGGAGCATTTGAAAGTTTAATTCACAAATGATAAGCAATTGGGTTCGTATAGCATGGGCTATAAAAAATAAAATAGTTTATGTTGCCTGTTGTTTAAAAAAAAAATTCAAAATTTTTTTTCTTTTTCTTGGGAGTTCTCTCCTACAAGACATGAAATTACGTTGTGCATTTGATTTGATTTTCATAATTAATCATCCATTTTAAATCAGAAAATGGGATTTATTTGGAAATAAAATTTTTATTTATTAATAAATATGATTAACACTTTTGTTGCTGATTAAAACTTAAATACATATGTACATACTTTTTAATATAAAAACATTGTGATTTATTTTATAAAGAATAATAAGAGAGAAAAAAATTCTTTCCATCAGTTATCTGGAAACTAAAGCATTTCCTTTTTGTAAACGATAATCATGGTAAATGAAAACAACAATATCAATAAAAAAAAAAACAATAAGAAAAACAAAAAAAAAAACAAAAAAAAAGAGCAAACATGAGCGATTAAATTCCATTAAGTTTACAGAATCGCTTAAAAAATGATTTCAGAAATCTTAACAAATAATAAAATTTTTTTTTATTTTTTTTTTTTTTGTATTATTTTCTTTTTATTTTTTTTATTTATAAATTGAAAAGTGGTTTCTTTTAGTTCTTGACTTCACAATCATTTTTATGTGATAAAATATGAAATTATGAGTGTAAAGAATTTCTTGAAAAACTGCATGTAAACAAAAACACATTCATAGTTCATATTGGTAAAAAAAAAAAAAAAAAAAAAAAAAAAAAAAAAAAAAAAAAAAAAAAAAAAAAACCCGACCGAGCTGGACCAGTAATGGCAAGGCGGCACACAGCAAGTGATCGGTATAGAGACGCCAAAATTGTTTGCGCTTTAATGGATTTTTCAAAACGACATTTTTTTTCATACTGGCAGACCTATTTAAAGGCCTACGGAAAATTCTAAAACAACAACAAGGTAAACCTGATATATACTGTTTGGTTTCTGGCTTAAATTTAAACAGAATTATTTGTAACGCATTTAAGATTTTCAATCATATTTGTTGTTGTTATAGTTGTTGTTGTATACTTGCGGGTAGTTTTTCTATATCACTGAACATTCAAGCCATAAGCCCTTCAAATGTTATGCTTACGTTTTAAAACGTACGTGCCCAGTTTTAAGTCTTATGCTACTTTTTGACACTTTAACATGCAATTACCACGTAACACACGGCATGAGGTCAATGAAAGGTCAAAACAAACGTTAAATTAACTACATTTTCTTTAATATCCTATTGGATATTGAATGCGTATAAATTAATTTGAATTCTAACCTGCACATATTTGTACAGTACCTGTTCAATTTTATTTTAACGTTCAATTTGGATTTATTTAAGGAAAAATAATTTAAAAATAAAAATTTAATAAAATAATAAAGAATACTTTCCGTATCAATTCTTAATCAAAATCATTTAAACAAAATNNAATTAGCAACAGTACCTAAAAATTTCTTTTATTTATTAAAAAGCATATTAATTAACAATTTATTAAAAGTATCAACTGCTCATTAATTATTAATTATTAATTCTTATATTAAAATCAACGTATTTTTCTTTTATAAAAAAACGATTAAAAAATGCCATCGTATGCAATGTAACGTACAACAAATACTCATAAAACATAATAATAATGCATTTGTTGGTATTTGTTGTTGTTGTTGTTTTTTTTTATATATTTTCTTAAATCTCCTTGACGCCAAGGCACTTAAAAGCTTTATTTCCTCTTTTTTCCCCTATTAAATGTGTAGCACTGTTCGCTAAGGAAACGAAAAGAAAAAAAAACAAGAAAAAAAAGGTGAAGACCATCAATATTGCTGGCCAACAAGCCCTTCTTTGTTGTATTCTTTTCTGCTCTTTTACGGTCGGTTTTTGACACCAGCACATTAACATCAACACTGGCTCTGTGCTTAAGCCCATATACTTGCATATTCTATTTCGGCTTTTCCATAAGGGTCATTCCATCATCATACCAACTAAAAGCGGCTGCCACATGAACAGCGTATGCGCCAGACCGGCTTTTCGATTTTTTGACTTTTCGAACATCAATTTAATGGATAAATATGTCTCTATGTGTGTGTGTGTAGGAATTTGTAAAACCGCGTGCCGAAAAGTTGTCACTACACCAGTGTGGCCATTTGAATGCAACCGACATTAAGACACCGAACGTACGAATCAAGAGAATCAGACAAGATCTACAACCAGCGGTTGAGATCAAATGAGATGAAATACAAAAAAAAAAATACAAAAGCAAGTAAAAAACGCCACTAAATAATTTTTGGTGTGTATTTTCAAAAAAAAAAAGAAAAAATTTTTTTTGTTATTTTTTTTCTTCTGCATTCTGTACAGCAACTGTGGAAAATATCAAAAGATTGTTAAGGCTCTATCAAAAATTTTAGGTGTTAATTGTGAGAAAAAGAAAGAAGAAGTAAGTTTTTTTTTTTTTTTTTTTTTTTTTTTTTTTTTTTTTTTGGGAAAATAATTGAATTTACTTCCAATATTAATTTAATAATTTTGAAATGATTAAAATGTTAAGCAGAGCAAAAAATTATTTAATATTTCTATGAGATAAAGGATAGGATAGGTCATCAATAAAGCATGCTCAAAAAAAGAGTATTTCGCTTAAGTCTTTTGTTTTAAAACTTTGCCGTAACTTATCAGATTTAAATTGAGAATTTGGAGGTTGAAGGAATATTTCTCTCACTTAATTTTTTTAACAAAAGTTTTTCGGGAAATTAATTACTTAAGAAATTAATTCGTTAATTAGTCCAATATAGTATGTAGTAGTCGTAGACTAGTAGATAGTGTGTTGGCTTATTAAACGATAGTCCTTGGGTAAAACCAAGCTCAGGTATCTCGAACGAAATGACGTATGAGAAAAATTTCTTCAACGGCCTCCTCTCAGCAGATATTTGGCAAAAACTCTGAAAGTAAATAAAATTGGAATGAAAAGTTTCTCAGGAATCTGTCGTTCGAAATTGGCTTAAACTGTGAGGCCCACCGTTCATAGTTAAAATTAGCAAATACAACAAAAGTGGTGTAAGAAGCTAGATCGTAATCTTGACTAAAGGGTTGCAGTGACCAATCTTCTTAAAAAATCGTTGTTATCGTTTTTTATTGGTTTTAAAATAACAGGATAAGTAATATAGACTTTACAATTAGAATTATTAGAACACTAGCAATCTCCAGAAATATGATTTACAGTCGTTTTGTTGAATTAATAATTTGATAGGTTCTTTAAAATACGTCTCTGGCTGTTAATAACAACTTGTTGTAAGATCTGAATGCATCTGTTTCATTAAACTTAACCACTTGCAGTCAGTATACGATTATTATTGCTTCTAGTTTTATACGACCGATTTTTTCATATCGTTCAGAAAAAATGCAACCCTATCGTCATTGCCTAGAAACAATTCGATCTTTGAAAATGTATTGAGTTTAGTGATGAGAAACCAATTGTTATTATTATTATGCTAAAAATGTACCCTGGTACTGCGACCATATTATATCTAGAATATCTTCTCCAAGCCTATTGCCCTGATTAATCCCAACACGTTACTTGATGTTAACAAATGCCTGCCACTTGGTAGGCAACCAGATCTTTTGTGCTTGTTTGATGTTTGAATGCCCAATAGATTTCAAGTTCGATATAACCCCTACTCTAAATAGATGTACTCTGAGTCTACAGTACACTGTCAAAAGATCGTTTATCAACCTCAAAGTATTTCTTGATAGTCTGATAACTAATTCAGATCGCCTCCATTTGAAATTTGCCAACATAAGTTTTGATTGCCATAAATTCATTTGTTTTAAGAAGCATTTTTGCCTCTTTTTAAATTAGCTTGTCTCTGTACTAGAGAAAGTTACCATAGGCCCATAACTAACTCTACTGGGTTATGTTCCATGATCTTGGTGGCTAATGGACTACTCCAGAACGTGAGATTAATTGCTTAACATTTTGTTGGAACCAAATGCCAACCAAGTCCAACTTTTCATCTCTTGTATTCATCACATGATACCTATTCCATTGACTATAATGTTGAGATTTTCATTGTTTTTGAAGAAGTACGTTCCGATGAAGTCGATGGCGTACAAACTGCTTCCGACAGTGAATCTTTGAGAGTGCATTAATATTAGTATCTCTTGAACTACCTCTAGTTGCCTGCTAACTTTTTTTTTTGTTTGTGTTTTTCTAATAATTTCTAGGTGATCTTTTTTATGCATACAGTGGTGTATGTAGACTGTTTTCTTCGACTGTATATGTTGACATATCCATTGAGCCACAAATAAGCTTTGCAGTTGAAAATAATTTTTCAATCGAAAACACTTTTTTTTACATCGCACAAATTAAAAAATTAAATTCGATTGTTAGTCGCTTTTTTTAGTATAATTTTATTGCCACATAACACGAGTATTTTTTTACACATGCTTGAATTATCTGCTATGACACTAGCTTAAAGAGAAAACAGACTAACTAGAGCCTCCGAATGCCGAAGTAGCATGCTACTTACAAACTTTTGAAAGGTAAAATTATTGGTGATTTGGTACTTTTTTTGGATTCTTTGTAAAACAACAACAACAAAAAACGAGAAAACTAGAAAATTTTACATAAAAATTATTATTTTTTGGCTGCTTTTTTTTTAACATTGAAATGATAAGAATTGCTTATCTTAAGTATGCATACCTTTACATCAAGTTCGTTTCTTAAGTCTTTTGTTTTTGAAGACACTTTCAACTACTGCGCACTCTATATGGTAGAACGCTTATCAATTTCAAACATAATACCAAACTACTCTTTATTAAGGCAAGTACTTGAAAAATTAATTGGAAATTCACATATTTCGACTGCTTCTTCTTCTTCTTATTCATAATAATGTTCCTTATCCATAAGGAAAATATTTTAAAACAATTGTTACACATTCATTTATCCACTTACTCATGTAATACTTCATTTCCGCCATCATTATGCAGACTTAACAAAAAAAAAAATTTTTTTTTTTTTTTTTTTTTTTTTACAAATATTTTCTGTACACACTTGTATGTTACGCTAACCAAATAAGTAACGAATAACAAAAAGAAAAAATTGTGCTTATAAATGAAATAAAAAAAAGAAGTACTTGATAAGAGAACAAAAAAGTCAGGGAAATTACTTTCGTCATCGTTTGAATTGTTGTGTTGAGCTGAAGTGCGAGTATGTTTTGGCTGGTTTATGGTTTATCTGTTTTGAAAACCATTGATTGTGACAATGTTAATACGTACGTACATATTACATACGTATGTACGTACGTGTACTCTGTTGTCTACGAGGGAACGAATATGAAATGTTTCATCGTTACGTTAATACTCGTACATGAAAATATATCAGCTGCATATTTGAATATTTATAGGCTTTAAAAGCAATGTTCATTTTTGTTTTTGTTTTTGTTTACGTTTTTTGTTCTGAAATGTTAATTTTTTTTTTTGTTTTCTTGTAATATGTTAATTACTCTTCTTATCCACAATTATTTACTTTCATTGCTTGCGAAGGTAATGCTGATAAATTGTTCAAGTTTTTTCTTTTCATCATTCTTTAGTACGTAATTGAATCGTATTTATTAGAAGTTGGTAATTAAGGTTTTGTTTACTGTGATAATAACCAAATAAAGAAGCTTTACGAAATGATAAAACAGAATTATCGCTCTAGAAAAACACCCACTTAAACTTTGGGAACCAAACAAAACTATATTGTTGAAGATAATTTTAAAAATTATGTTCGTATACAATTTTAAACTACCATAAGAATTGTAGGAGTATGTGCATTAGAAAATTCTACTTTTTTGTTAATGGAATGGTAATCAAAACTTGGAAAATTCATCACTTATATCTTCTTTGAAATAGACAATAAAAGAATTGTTTAAAAAACTAATATCGAAAGGCATTCAAAATTGTCTTTTTTCTTATCTCCTTCTGGCGTTTGTGGGCGGATGTTTGGAAAGGAACGTAAGGAAAGACAAAAAGAGGCAAAGGCTGTCCTTAAGCCAAGTTGGAGACAATCAAAACTATTGTAAGTAAATTACAATAAAAAGAGATCTGAACTTTGCATTACACGATCAATAAATAAACTGAGAGTGATAAACATTCTATAGATAAGTACACTCATTCAAAAGAGAGTTATCTTGAGCCCAACTTGTACACATTCCTGGAGCATTAATGCATTCAAAGATGCATTTCAAGCGTTAGACAAGGAATTGTCATTGTTGTCATCGATCAGCATTCTGATGTTTGTCTGGTCATTAAACTTGAAGCAGAAATTACACGGGTTCATGATAAAAATATGAGGGAATGACAATGGATAGTATGTTTGCAGTTCTAAGCTCTACCTCTTCACCTAATTGTATGACCAAATTAAACTTCACTGACGCGGATCATGTTTACATAAAAAAAATCTAAAACAAGTAATTGACAAGCATTCATTATTATTATCTTACAATATTAACATTTTTGCTGCCATTCCCGAAATCTCATTTTTTACCATATAGTTTACATCAAACCGTAGCGCAAAGTGTATATGCTTTCGTACACTAGACGCTTTTAATTTATTCCAAAAATGCTAAGGAATTTAGACAGTCTTTCAACTTCAACGAATTCAATTACAATTCATAGAAATCGCATTGACTTCTGTTGTATATTTTTCTCTGATGGCACCTGTCTCTTTTTTATTTTCATAACTTTAAGGAACCTAAGGCTGTCAAAAAAACTTTTCGGCCATCTCGTTAATATTTTTTGATTTTATTTCAATTAAATTACCCAAAATATTATAAATAAATGGTAGATAATGATTGATCCTACTGTAGCAGGATGTTCTGTGTTGTCATTTGACGTTGCCTAGAAACAATGTCATCTATGCAACCGCATTAAAACATTGTACTTGAAATAGAGTTGAGTACCTTTGTTTCATGTGTTATATTTTTGCAAAGAATTGGTACTGGCAGTTGTTGATGTTACTCTCTTTGTTAGTCAGGGCTCAGAGGCCATTATAGTGAGATTATTTGGAAAGGGATTGAAACCTTTTTGTTCTTAAATACCCAAGATTCTAATTGGAATTGCTTGCTGTTGCTATTCGTTGCCATATTTTCAACACTGAAGGATGGAAACCTTTTTGTTTTAAATAACTTAAGATTTTAACCGGGAATGCTGGTGTTTGTATTCAATCACTTTACCCACTCATCGACACCAACTTTTCCAAGCGTCTGGCGCTACATTTACTCCCTGAATTTTTGCCAGGAATCTGCTGAGAAGAAGTTGCCGACGACATATTTTTTTATATTTCGTTTAGTTGGAAATGTGGCCTTACGTCTTGTAAGCCGATAAGCTACATATTAGACTGCGACGACTTCAAGTGCTCTTTAGAGCAGTGTTAAACCATACTGAATCCATTTCAATTACCAAATGACTTAGTCAGTCAACAAAAGTCATCTGTTCTAAAACAAGGCTTACATGTTATTCAGATAAATGAATAAGTATACAGATTCCTAAAATTTTCTCAACAAAATACTGAAAATACACCAACGCCAGTGTAGCTATTCACCATTTTTGGGAAGCTTGTTTGTTTCTGGGTGCCACCAAGCTTAATTCTTATGTGTGGAAAAGACAAAGTCGCCACCATATTGAAAAAAAAAACAAGACGAAAATCAATAATCATAATAATTTGTAAGAAATCCTGTTCTATTTAATTGTTTTGTCTTGTAATTTAGTATTTTTATAGCTCATTGAGATGAAATGAAACACATCGTATAAAAGCCAAAACCAACAAAAATCAAATAAAAAATGAAATGAACGCAAAACAAATTAATAAAATTACAGTCATTAAAAACCATAACCAGAAAATTAAAATCACAAAAAAAACAAAAACAAAAAATACCACAGATGGCCCACAGCAACGACAACGACAACGACAACGATGAAAATGACAACGACAACAGCGCAACATAATTAAATAAATACTCAAGTCAGCTCTACAACTACAAATTAATATTAATTTAAATAAAATACAAATAAAGTAGTCAGCCTGGCGCACTTTGGCATAAGAAACCCAAAAACCACACGCATTGGCAGAGAACAAAAAAAAAAAAAAAAAAAAAAAATGAGGGAAAAAATTAATCCACTCTGCCATTCTGCCCACCAAAAACAGTATAAAACCACTTAAGAAAGATGGAAAGACGGGAGATGAAAAACGTAAAATGTATCTGAGAATCCATGATCACTGTATGGAAATCTACACGAAAATAAAGTTTAAAATCAATAAAATTGTTTCAAGTATACCGACGATCTAAAGCCGGCCGGCCGGCCGGCAGGCAGACACTCTCATACCGCATCAGCTGTATCTGTATCTGTAGTGGGTTATATGGGACAAACATTAAAAAACAAAAAAAAAACAAAAAACTTTTCGCTCCAACACATCGTACAAATCAAGATCAAATGGATTTCATACGATCAAACACTATAAAATGAAATGTTTTAAATCCAGCAACAATAACGCTGATGATGGTAATGATGATGATGATGATGACAATGATAATGATGGAATATTATAATGGATTACAACAATATACCATCACAAGATTTCAATAAGATTTCCCAAATGAGTGTTCTTCTACCACTTTTCAAATGGATGTTAAGGAAATTAGTAAATATTCTCGTTTTTTTTTTTTTTGTTTTTCACTATTCAAGTGTATGGGAAAGGCTCTACACAAAACATTGGTGTTTTTCAATATTGTCAACAGCAACAACAACTACAATAGTAATGAAAAAATGTCACATGCCTAACAATATTTCTTAACAAAAGATGTTGCCGACTTTGGAAATTTAAATCGATTTTTTTTTCTGGTTTTAGTTTTTAGTTTAAAAGGCTTAGAACCCTTCGTCTACATTTTCATCTTTACTGTTAGAAAATTAATTGAAATCAATGGATTTTGTCGTTTTTCGTTCTTTTTTTTTTTTTTTTTTTTTTGGAGAGCAGATATGAATTTGTCTGGCCCCTATTTTTTTTCCTTTGATTTGGAGCCAAAACAATTAGTAAAAAGTCTAGAACGTAGATTAATGAGGTGATTAGTTGATAAAAATGTACAGGAAATAAAACAAAGATATCGAAATGAATGCATTTGGAATATACGACTCATTAAACACATGTGTGATCCTTTCCACAAAGAATTCTAATTGTGGGAGTCGAAAGTAGAACAAGTACCCCGGCAAATATCTTATACTGACATTCTCTATTTTTTTTAAAACCAAAATGGAAACTATCACAGATGCCGTTTGTTCTGGCTACATACTATGAGTCTACAGTAAGCTGTCCAAAGGCCTGCTTATTTCTTGATCCGATCCATTACTCCGGTCTTCTTTTATAATAATTTTCCATCAAAAATTGCCTCAAAGCCTTTCCAAACATCCGATCACATTCCATAGAACAGGTTTGACCACAACAAGAAGGTCCTCCTCTCTTTGGCTAGAATGCTTGCTCATAAAGATCTTCCATATTATCTGGGAACCTTTGCCTACGGAACCGATTCAGTTTCTTCAAGTAGTCTCATGCAATCTTGGACTTAATCTTATAAGAGTCAAGTTCTCCCGTGGTGGCGTCACTGATGATACTTCTATGCCCTGTCTTTTTTACATCTCATTAAGGAGGGAGCTGTTAGACTATCGATTCCTTAGGTCACAAAATCCCTTAATCAATTTCATAGAAGACTTGTCTTCCATCAAACTAACCATAGTCTATCATGTACCACAGAGCTTATAGCTTTACTGTAGATACTCTGTACCTTCTGCAACTCCATTTGAGCAATTTTCAAATTCGTTCCCAAATTTAGTAAACTTAACACAAACGAATTCAAATATCTTATTACGTAATAACATCCAGAGACACGAAATCAAGGACTGTAAACGAACGATCAACTTCATCTTCAAACTTGGCACAATTACCCGCATTATACGGGTACCTAGTCAATTAGAAGTAATCTGAAGGAAAAAAAGGATAAACTAGCTGTTAGGAGAATTTGGAAAACACAATGCCACTTAGAGTATCGAAAACGAGCCAACAAATGTAAAAGAAAATGTCACATAGACTAGTGTGGGACCATGAGTATATTAAGACTAAGTAAAAGAGGCTTGAGTACACTGATAAACGTGCTTAGGGAAAATTCCGCTTAAAATGTTTATCTGAAGCGCATAGGATATCCAAATTATAATTAAATATTGTATGATAAGTTTAGTTTAATAAGCGTAAAAACAAATCACCGTAGTCTAGTAAATAGTGTGATGGCTTATTAGACGTAAGATCACGGTTCAAACCTCACGTCAGACATCTAGAACAAAACGAAATATGAAAAAATAGTTTTTCAACAACTTCCTTTCAACAGATTTATGGCATAAACTCTGAGAGTAAATAAAACTGCCATGAAAAGTTTCTCAAAAATCTGTCGTTCGGAATTGTCCATAAACTGCAAGTCCCGCCATTCGTGTATAAAATTAACGCACACAACATAAGTGGTGAGAGCAGCTGGGTTGTAATTCTGACTGAAGGGTTGTAATGTAATTCGGAAATCATATAGCCAGATACTGAGCTGGTATTCTTCAGACAGCCGTACCACGGCCGGACTTCATCAGAATTGAGAAAAAGGCGGAAAATTATTTACTCATTAATGCAGTTGAAACAAACTAATGAAATAACAAGAGAGAAGAAATAAAATAAAATAACTTTTGAAAACAGTTTCAACACAAAATTACGACGTTAAATTCTCTAACACAGAAATCTTAAAATTTTTAAACCTTAAAGTTTAAAATACAAAAAGCAAGCACAGTATTTCAATCAAATCCCAAAAACTTTTTCTTAGAATTGAAAATTCCCACAGACATTAATATGTGGCGCTTAAATTATTTGTTTCAAATTTCAAATGATATCACAGCACACTTTTTCCAAAAACATCATCACCTTCCATCATATCTGCTGGAATCTTTGTTGGCAGGTTTAAAGGTCTGGCATTCCTTTGTTTTCAAGTCTTTCTCCTTACTTGTATGGAGTGGCATTAATTTCTTTTGAAACAATTTCTAAGAAAACGCGTGCTACTTTTGTTGTTCTCTTCATCAAAGTCTGTATCTGCTTCTGTTTTTATTCTTTTTTCTCTATCAGCGTATCGGTATCAACATCATGATCATGATGATGCTGCCAATGGCCAATGCTGTTGGTGATGGTAATGGAGATCGTAATGATACGATCAAGTGTGGAAGATGCCATTATTATGTTTTTTAACCGTATAATGAAATAAATTTATTAAAAAAAAAATGAAATGAAATGAAATAAAATGAAAACAGCAAATGGAAACCGTAAATAAATATCCATTAACTCAGCTGGATACCCATATTTATTACACTTACTGTTGTTGTCTTTATTTTATTTTTTTTATTGTTTGTTTTGAGTTTTTAAATGAATTATTGCCAGCCATAAAACTTTAATAAGGAGGTGTTTCTTTGAAACAACAACAAAAAAAAGGAGAACAAGAAGTTTAAAGAAGAAATTAATGTCCAAAATGGTGCATGTTTAAATATACTAAAGATACACTGTAATATGAAGTGTTTAATGGATTTAGAATCTTAAAGTGAGTTATAAAGGGCGTTAAGTTTTACAACCATTTAAACAAATATTCAATTATTAAGAATTAAATCAGTCAGCCAATGCGTCTTGGTTGAAACAAAGCAGAAAATAAATGAAGTTTTCAAATTATCGAGACTTTATTATTATTCTTATTGTTAATAAAGTCCATATTAAACACCTAAAGATTTCTAGAAAAGATTTCCAGTTAAAATTCAAAACCTTAAATTAGTTTATAGCTATGCTATGGTTGCAGTTTTGCACGACTTTACACATGCTATGGATTCCAAAAGAATTTCGAAATCCATCGTAATAATTTTTTCAAAAGTGCGCCCATTCCTGACCTTTTGATGATAATATCCGGCATGCGCTCATACATACATAATTGATATTTACAATCATTCAGTCAGGATTACGACCTAGCTTCTCACACCACTTATGTGTGTGCGTTAATTTTATACATACATAAGTGGCAAGACCTACAGTTCAAAGTCGACTTCGAACGTTGAGAATATTTTCATGGCAATTTTATTTACTCTCAGAGTTTTTGCTAGGAATCTGCTGCGAAGGATTCGCCCAAGAAAGGTTTGAACCATGGCCTCACTTCTAATAAGCCAACACACTACCTACTAGACTATGGCAACTTATTAGGCTTAATTATTTGCCACCATATTTGAAGAATATTTATTTATAAAATTGATTCTTCATTTCCTCGTTCAGTAAACATATTTCCGAGCTGTAAAAAAGCAAACCTTTTTTAAAGGTAGTAAAAATTGGCCATTGTGTTGAATTTCTAACAATATTTCCACGTCATAAATTCCGAAGCTTATCGAATTTTATAATGATCTGCTTATCTGTTCTGGTCATATGTAAAGAAGGCCATCTTTTTGCCAATTTGCCAGAGGATTGAGGGGAGATGTCTTAGCTGAGGTTTAAACCACGTGCTGTCGCCTAATAAGCCGACATACTCTCTATTAGACTAAGAAAAACAATTGAAAACATTTGCAAAACTTTCTATTGAACTACAGAAAACACTAAAACACACACGAACCTTCAATTGCCTTCTCATCTGTTTAGTTTCCTATTGTCATTACAACTATTGTTGCTATTGTTATTGTCTCGAGTTTCAGTATACAAAGGGATCAACCTACTTTTCATACCTCGATTGTGTAAAATCCGTTTTAACTCGACTTAAAACAATACTCTTATTTGTTGTAGTTTTTCATTATGATGCTCAAGCCCACATAATTTACACTTTTAAAGAAAAGTGGCTTGAAAGAGCAGCCAACCACTTAAAGCAAGAATTAACAACAACTGTAATGCAACAACAATACACACAAAAAAAAAAACAATAACAAAATATGTGTCTGAAAAAAAATAAAAGAAAAAGAAAATCATGAAAAGCAAAAAAAGAAAAACACAGAAAAGAACTCAAAACTCAATTGAAACCTGTTTGAATACGAAGGATTGAGAAGAGATTTAAAAACAGAGAATATTTTTTTTTTTGTTTTTTGTTTTTTTTTTTTTTTGTTAGTCATACTACAATATATCGATTACAGGTAAATTATCTAATTTTTGTCATCGCCTATAAAAGAAAGACAAAGAA
Organism: Sarcophaga bullata; assembly: GCA_005959815.1. Taxonomy (NCBI): domain Eukaryota; kingdom Metazoa; phylum Arthropoda; class Insecta; order Diptera; family Sarcophagidae; genus Sarcophaga; species Sarcophaga bullata. The sequence goes on along the minus strand of QOCX01000405.1, from coordinate 129,918 downwards.
ATACTTTCTGGGTTACACAAACACACACTTGCATTGGAATTGAAATGGTTCACTGAAACCCTTTATGTTCACTTGCGCAATATCTGGCTTTCTGACAGAGGTGCAGTCGAGGATAAGTTCTCATTTTATAAGAGAATTTTTTCATTTCACTGAGCTAATGAGCATTAAACGCTAATTCGATTGAAAAGAGAGTGTGCTATGAAAAATCCAAAAATAAAGGCATGAAAGAAAGCTGTTAAACCAACAAATACACTCTCAACCCAGCAGTGTTGCCATTTAATTGAATTGCAAGTTTTAGGGTAACTTACTTAAAAAAACAAGGCGTAAGTAGGAAATCAATGACATAAAAACTACTTCGCGTAAATGGAAAGAATAGTGGCCAAAGCAGAAAGAAGTACATCATCCTGATGCCGCCGAAGTTGAGCCCTTGCCAGTTCATTAGCAATGCAATTTCCGATGATATCATTGCGTCCAGTAATCCACTCGATAGTTACCTTCGAATGATCGGAAACTTCATAGAAGACAGACGTCGATGTCACGTTCTTTAGCCTGGTTCTCTGAACAAATCAAAAATTTTCCAAGGAAAATCGCAACTCGCAAGAAACTTTGCGTAATTTCAAAATGAGAACCCTAGGTAAATTTACCTACCATAGGCCACTCTGTCTAGTACTTTGGAGTAATGAGTATAAACCTTTACACCAGAATTCTCTAGTTGGATCTTTATAATCAAATTTCCGATTGTCTATGTCTATTCCAACATTTTAGCAGTCTAGATTGGGCTGAGGCTTAACTACATTCTTACTGCCATCATTTCAGTCCTCTGATGCAGTATAAGATCCGAGGAAAGTCAAATCAAATAATTTCTTAGTAGGAGTGGAACAGACTGTGCTGGTGATCAGGAGGACTGACTACCACCGCACTCTCTCTAATAGTCGGCAATGCTATTGATGTTTGCACACCGTTCACCGTTCATCAAACGTGAACATCATAAATATTGGTTGCACCACTGCCCATTGAGAGAGTATGTAATGGCGGGCATAAATTGCCAGAACTTACTTACGGCCCTTTTAAAGATGTACGATACTATGGTTACGTACTTTACTTTCCCAGTTATTTTGAAATACAACTTTTCCTTTAAAGCAAACTATGGCAACTCTTTTACTAACTTCCTTTATTTTTTAGGAGAATATTTCAAGTGCTGGTTTGTTTATGTATAAAGCAGCGACTTTTTGTTACTAGTTGTTATTGTTTTTATTGCATCTGAATTACCTGTATTATCTATTTCCACAACAGCAACAACACCATACTTACACCATACAAAAAACACTTGAAAATATTATGTGAGTCTCATGCTATACAACGTGCCTAAATTATTATCCGTCTCTTCTGCACTCACAATCAAGAATAGGACGAAACACACCCTCCTTGCTTTTGTTTTGAGTTTGAAAACATTTCTTACCAATCAACGTATTGCCGATATTGTTGTTATTTTATAAGGGTTTCTAAATTCTCGATTTAAGTTGGTTTCATTGATAAAACAAAATCGATTTTTTAATTTGACTTGAGAAAAATTCTTAATTTTTGACTGTTTTTTTTAGCTGTTCTTAGTGGAAGAAGAGAAGTATATTCTTTGGTTGTTGTTGTTGGTTTTCTTAGTTCATATTGAGTTGGAGTTGAAACCATTGTTGTTGTTATTGTTGTTGTGTTGCGCAGTATTGTGTAGTATTAGTAATACTGGCTTTTGTTTTTCTTTTTTTTTTTTTAGTTTTTTATTTCTTTTCTTACCTACACCAGCCACATGAACGATTCGGCCAGCCAGGCTGTATGGCTGGATAACAACTGACTGTTTGGATAGATTGGTTGGTTGGTTGGCTACTTAAGTTTGTGTGTTTACTTTGACAAGTTTTTTTAAGGTTTATTTAGTATCACATTTGGCCTCAAGGAATTCAGTTCAAAATAGTATCAACAAGCGAGCGAGCGAACGATAATGTAACCCGATTACCTCATCTCAAATCGGGAATCGATTAATTTTTTTCTTCTAAACGCGTTATAACGGCTGAGATTTTTATTGTTTTATTATCATTGTTACTACTTTCTATTAATGTTTTATAAATATTCAAATTAAAAAAGAAAAAAAACCCCAACAAATTTATTGTGTAAAATGGGAAACATTATAAAAATTATTTACAAAAAGGTGTTGCTTTCAAATTAAAATTAAAACAAAACCAAAAAATTATCATCCAATTCCACAATTAGTGAATTAATTACCAAAAAAAAAAATTATGTGAATTATACATGAGCAAAAAAAAATTAAAATAATTAATATTCAATAGCTGCTGATAGGCTAAAATAAAACAAAACAAAAAAAAAAAATAATAATAAGAAAAAAATGGGAATTCTTTTAAGCGACGGTGAAGTAAGTGTTTGCATTATTGAATTAATAAAATTTCATATTTTAAATATTAAACAACGAACAGTGAATGTTTTATAGAAAAAAAAATTAATCATATCAACTAGATTTTAAAAACACTGTCTAAGTGCCGTCCTTAAGCAGTTACAGTAAAAATTATAGTACCTCCGAAAACATTTACTTACTATAACATCACGCGATTATTCTCGGAACACATAAAAATGGCTCCGACTGCAGTATTCATTACACATGCACACATACATACATAATTGGTCATTACAACATTCCAGTGAGGATCTAGCTCTTCACACTACTTATGTTGTGTGTGTTAACCTTATACATGCGGAGCGGTACCTACTGTCTAAAGTCGTCTCCGAACGACAGATTTTGTGGAAAACTTTATCATGGCAATTTTATTTACTTATTTAGAGTTTTTTCCAGAAATCTGCTGGGATTTGAATCGCGTGGTCTTATGTCTAACAAGCCAATACACTACTTATCAGACTAGGGCGACTATTCAATACTCTCTTTCAAAAAGTACTATAAAATATTGTTTTATTTCTAAAATAAAACATTTCCTTTGATAGAATAGGAACATTCTGCGTATATCGAACAATCTTCCCAGAAGTGATTTAAGTTATACAACAAACAGTACAGAAATAGCCTAAGGATTATAGCAGGCCTTTTGTCGGACATAGTACACTCAAAAAACAATTGCTTTAGAATACTGATCGATTCAAGCTCAATATGCAGATCCTGTCATGAAAAGAATAAATTACCGTACAACACATGGGAATAGAAGGAATAGGCAATGAGTTTTTTCGTATTGGCAATGATATCCTGAACAATATCTTGAAGAGAATGCGGAAATCGTGTAGGTTAAGAACAGTACAATAAATGGTCTGCTTGCGGTATTCCAATATTTCTGCGCAAAAATGATCGCATCCTAGTTTTTTTTTTTCTTTCAATTTGTTGCAAAAATCTATCGATGTACAGAAATCATGGTTAAAGAAATACGATACGTTTTAAGGATATACGATACAACATCCAACCAAGCATCCGTGGTTTCTTTTCATGTCCATCACTAGGAATCATTTCACTAGGCATCATCACTGGATCATCTCAGGAGTATTATATCGTAATTACTGAAATAAAAGCCCTATTCTCCAGATGCCACATCGAGTGTGCGATTTTAAGTGAATTTTTTAACGACTAAAAATGGCTCCATCGCCTGTACTTGATTATCACTCTGATCTCCTGAAATGCACAAATGCCGCACCAATTTCAAGTATGTGTTCCCATGATTCAATTGCTTTGTTATTCCTATTCTGAACATATGTTCCTTGAGTTTATAGTGCCGAGTCAGAAGGCCGTAATGATAATAGCAAAGGTTCTAGATTGGCTTAAACCCTAGAGAAGAAGAAGATAAAATTTAATAGCTATAAACAGAATGCCCATTTTTTTCCACAATCATTGGAGCAGATAGCATCCATAAACTTTCTGTACTTCTCTCTTCTGGTACTCTGCGGATTTAAATTTAGCATCTCTTCGGAAGTTTCGCCTGCCAGTTTCATTCGAGCCATTTTTATTTACGACACTGATTTGGTTTTATATTAATCTCTCATACCTATTGCGAGGCTCTAAATGAGAGACAACTTGGTCTTCATATTTTAAGTATTTATCTCAGAAGTTTAAAAACTAGAAGTTTTCAAGATTTCGCAGACATGCACATTCATTTTAAAAATTCGTAAGTTCGCCATTGTGAATAAAGCTATTAATTACCACACTGATATCAATTGACAAAAAGCTCCACTAGCCTTACGATTATCCACATTTGGACATCTCCGCCTTCGAATGGCCGTATGGTTGAATAACAACTGACTGTTTAGATAGATTTATCGGTCGCTTTGTTTACTTTGACAAGTTTTGTTAAGGTTTATGTATCACATTTTACCTCAAGCGATGCAGTTCAAAATAGCATGAACAAACGAGCGAACGATATTGTAACCCGATTACCTCATCTCAAATCGAGAATCGATTAAATTTTTTCTAATCGCATTATAACGGCTGAGACCAAAAGCTTCACTGGCCTTACGATTATCCACATTTTGACATCTCCGCCATCGAATGTGTTTAGACTGTTGTATTCTCTACTTATCGACAAAGAACTTGATTATCATGCATGAATAATTGGACTGCAGATATGGATTAGGTCTTAATACGACTACTAATTGCCGAAATTAATGAAAAATAAAAAAAGAACTTGACGATTTATAACGAGCGTAGAAAGTAGTTTGTTTAAAAATGTTTTTTAATTTAACATTTTTTTTTGTGCCTCAGACTCATTGGAAACAGAGTAAGAAGTCCAATAGAAATGGTGAAACACTGTATAATAATAATTGTACAATTAACATTATTACGTAATTGCTAACTTGAATTTCTACGAAAAATGCTGTTGAAAAATGTTTTCTTTCGTTTAATTGAGAATAATTTCTATTTTTTTTTTTCATATAAATTCGTTAAATGTTAAAACCCTTGAAATATTTTCATATGATATTTGTATTGTTTGGTTTTTATTGTTTTTGTTTTAAGAAAAAAAATAATTTTCCTTATCCATTAATATAAAAACGATGATGTATGAAATTAAAGCGTAAATTGTATTAAAAAAAAAAATATCGTATAAAAATCCATCACATGGGGGAAAAACAGATTGCCCTTCAAAGTGAAGTCGAAAAGCAAAAATCATTACAATTGAAAATAATGAATTTTAATTTCATTTTAAAGCAAAAGAGTAGATATTTCTACGATATATTGTAAGTGCCATTTCAAAAGGAATATTCAACTAAAATTTACTGAAGACCATGAAGATTATATTTTTTTCGATTATTGTTAAGAAATTGAAATTTTCAATTTACGAGTAATTTTCTTAAATTTCAAATTGTTGAGCGTTGAGAAAATATACAAAAAAACACAGAATTTACCAATTATTTAAAATAATTTACTCCTGGTAATGTTAACAGACGACACTCTAGCTTGTTTGCTTGTGTTTTGTTGGAAAACATTATAATTGCTCATTATAATCCTTCAGTCATGTTCTGTGTTTTAATTTTGTCCATGAACGCTGGGGCCTACAGTTTAAAGTTGCCTTCGAACGACAGATTTTTGAGATATTTTTCATGGCAATTTTATTTTCCTCTCAGAGTTTCTCTTGAGAGGAAGATCACTTGAGAGCAAGTCGCCAAAGCTATATTCTTTCAAATTTCGTTTTGTTGGACATGCCTGACCTGGAGTTTGAACCGACGACTCACGTCTAATAAACCAACTCCCTACCTAGTAGACTACGACAACATAATACCAAAAAGTATTCTTATGATAGTAAGCTGATCGATTCTAGTCCAATATATAGGCATCGTAATAAAGGAGAACGAATAACCACAACACATACTTAGAACCTATGCATCTTTAATGCATCTTAGAGGAAAATATGGAGTTTAACAAGTAATTTGCAGGAAATTATCATTAATTTTGAAGTTTGCCAGGCCAACAGGATTTGTGGATGTCCTATAAATTTCAAGGTAGTACAATAAGTAATCTGATGGCGGCACTCTACTACCTCTAAGCAACACTTACAAGTATCAGTCGATGCAATAAAACTATTGATGTATTTTGTTATAAATCGATATAAATCGATACTTCTTTCCGATGCATTTCATCGAAAAAAAAAAAACAACACTCTGACGTGTTTGACAAGGGGATCAACATTGCTCGCAGTGCATTATTTTGTTTTAAATTCTCAATTCTTACGCTAAAAGATTAGTGCACTAGTCATTCGATTATTACAATTGAATTTCATAAATTCGTTATCCAACAAACATTATTAAGATACACAAACTGCTCTACACTTTAGCAGCATGTAAGTAATACCAGAAAGTATTTTCCATATGAGCTTAATTTTGTTTTTCATTATATTAACGCCATTTGATGAAATGCTTAAAGTTTTATTACAGTAATTAACACTCTATTGAAGCAATCAATCATTTATTCAAACTGTCAGTCACGTTAACACCATAACTTTGTTTTTAAAGGAAATGTCAATAACACGTTTTCGAAAAAGAAACGAAATGAAATGCAAGAAGTGAAAAATAAGTGGCATAAGAAAAGATTTTTTTATTGTGTATTTTATTAACAATTTCCCGCCGGCTTTATCTCTCCAAAAACACTCTTTAATAATTGAGCGGTAAAAGCATTTTGATATATTTCTCATTACACATACAATCACATTTATTGTTGGAGATGGTTGGAGAACCCGTTCGAAGGATGTTAATTTGAAGGTATTTCAAGTATGAAACAAAAATATGCAAATATTTTGAAATTTCTTAAACCATAGCCAATTGATCACACACTTTTTTTTTGTTTTCTTTTCCTTAATATAAACGCCACACTTTTGTTCCTCTTTTTTTTTCCTTTAACAAGATCTCATAAAAAATCTGTTTTTGAATCGAACGAAAGTTTTTTTTTCATTTCGGTGACATCAAAAGCATTTTTAGGCAACATTAACTCAAAACAAAAATCTTGTCATCAAACTAATAAAGGTGGACGAGTCTAGATGAAAAGGAAAAAAATGATACGAAGTTTAAAAGGATTGGTAGACCGAAAGGTATTGAAAAATGAGCCAAAAGATGAAAGAATCGAACAAAGAAACAAAATAAAAGTCAAACTCATAAAAGAAATTAAACAAACAGCAATAAAAAATCAATTTAAATCTGAAAGGCAGCTTCGAAAATGGTATCAAAATAAAAAACAAAAAACAAAAAACAAAAAACAAAAACACACACACACACACACACACAGTTAAATAAAAAACAAAGTTAAAGGTTCTCGTTTTCAATAATAATTTGTCACCGCATCTAGCTACAATAGCGTGTTTCTTCAAAAGAAGATTTTAGCGATTTTTTTTTATTGCTGTTTTATATCATATCATATTTAATGGACAACCATCTCTTGTGAAATATGTGTTGTTTTATAATCCATTTGGCTTACTAATCCAAAGCTAACATAACCATCTATCGCCTCTATAGTTAAAACACATTTTCTCCCGAATACGCTATAGATAGGCGCAAACAGATAAATACAACATGGTTGCCACAGGTTTTAAATTAGGTCCATGGCCATGAAATATTTATTAGGCCGGTATTTTTAACATCAAAAACGAGAGCTTACAGAACCATTAGGCTTGGCTTAAACAGACATCTCAAAGTGTTTAAAATCTGTAGAATTCATTCAAAAGGCGAGAGAAGTATTAATTTATTACGATAACCTCAAGCACAAAAATTCATATGTAAAGCGCAGACAACGAACAAAACAGACTATACATTTTGCCCAAGGTAATGCTCTGTATTTGGTGGAATCAGAAGGTTGTGATAGATTATGTGCTGATAAAATCAATACCAGACTATTACAGGAAACCTGTATGGACAGAAATTTATTCGCAACCTTGAATATGCAACCACAAAACAAGGCCAACACCTGCCCTTATATTCATAGCCGGTCAAAAACTAGTTGGAAAAGTGTGGATGGAAAATTTTACTTCGTTCGTCATATAACCTAGACGCCGTCCCTTCTTAGCAGCATTTACAGAACGTTTTCATTGACATACGCCTTACTTCACAACAGGGTATCGAAAATTCCGTTGACTTATTCTAGACATCAAAAAACATGTGGTTTTTTATGATGGAATTGCCAAAAAGATGAGAAAAACTGATAGCTTCCAATGGACTATACTTTGAATAAAAAGTTCTTTCAAAAAACTATCTCAATAAAGCATTTATTTCCAATAAAAATAACCAGTTTTGCAGTTATTAACATAGTTCCAGTACTCTATTGTCCAAAATCTACATACAAAATAATTTCTTCATGCAAAAAAAAAAGCTTTGAAGCTTATTTTTAACGCTACACTTTGATACTTTTCCTGCGCTCTTGTATACACCTTTTGTTTTTTTTTTAACATACTCATGCACTACAGATGAGGTTTTTTTTTTCTTTGTAAGAAAAAGTAATTGATACACACTTACTTTCATGCATTTGAATAAAGTCTCAGAGTCTCAGATGGTCCGACTTGATCTGTAATACAGGATATTATTTTCATACTTCACAAAAACCATCGTATACAAGTCTACGTTTGTATGTACAAATGAAAAAGGTCACCTTAAAACAAAAAAGAAAAATAAGGCGAAAGAAAAAAAAAAGTAAAACGATCATAATATTTTATATAAACACTTGAGTGTTAAAGGAAATAAAATGTTAAGTGGTTTAAAATTGAGGGGAAGAAAAAAGCGAAACCCATAATAAAAAAAAGCAACAAAACAAACAAAACAAAAAAAAACAGACAAATATGACTTACTTGCGGGCTGGCTGGCTGGCTAACTCGCTGACTGGCATATGAGAAGTGATCATTATAAATTATCACTGCTTGAAAAAGTAGTCATCAAAAGAGCACTGGTAGCACTGGTACACAGGATACGAATATATTTTTCTAGTTTTTTTTATATAAAATTTTGCCTGTTATTGAAAGGCGTCATGAAGTGAATTTTTTTGTTTTGGTTCAATAATTGTAACAATAACAACCTCTGGATTTTATGTAAAGTGCACATTATTTCATATGTAATGACAATGAACGATTAATTGTAGCATTTAACTACTGGGCACTTAAGGCAAAAGCAAATTAAAATCACAGTTTTATAGAATATACCACACTGTATAATATACTCAAAGCAATTAAATACAAGCCGCATCTGTAGGGAAAAAAATTATAATACCAAGCACTACTAAGTTATAGTAGGTACTATGCCATCTCTCATCTTATATTGTACCTTCTCCCAAACACAGTGGAACTCAGGTAAACAATGTATGTATGTATATCATGAGCTGACTAAGAGTGTATGTAGGATTAAAGCAAATCGATATAAATAACTATAGGTTGGGGTTAGATCGGTGGTTGAAAGTGTGGAGACCAACTTAGTAGCATACATGTTTAAGGGGTACCAACTATCCTTTTACTTTAGGAAATCCATATCTTGTACTAACTTTCTATGCTTATCGCTTGAGATGAGTTATCTCGAGCTTATTAAAACTGGACAATGATGTAAAAAGTATTTCATAGAGTACGTGTAAGACGGAATGTACCATAAACACGTGTACATAATTAACTCTTACCTTAGTCCAAACAAAGTCATGGTTTTCCTTTCACCATGTATGCCACAGAGTATCTTTGCAATTTTCCCTCCTGTGGCATTATTCTACAATATTTTACAAAGCAGCGTTTCCGCCCACTTTTGTAGTCTGATTTGCAATGCATTGAAAGACATTGATTCATAGAAGTTTATGTTCCTTAATTCCCTAAATCTTACGTATCCATACAAATACCATATCGGGAGTAATTGTTATATACCTCTAAATCCCATTGTTTCCATTGTCATTTTGCTATCAGTGAAGGTGTTTAAATTGCTATACGACAAGATTACCAAACTATCACTGGTCCAAACATTTACATATTCTCTAATAACGCGTACATACATATGTTCCGATAGTCACAGACATATTTTAGTTTCTAGTTCTGCTATACAGATTACAGTGTCTCCACGTTTAGTGCCATCTGTGTAGCAACATGTTAGACTTAATTGACTATAACATTTTAATTCTCTACACTACCTATAGTCACACACACAAAAATTATTAGTTTCTCTCACTTGAGTAATTTTTTTAATTTTTTTAAAATATTGAATATTGGCACCTATTAATGATCACACTTAACTAAGCTTCCATTAGTCTCAAATAAAAGGTGCCTTTTTGCATTACCGGTCTCTTAACTGAAAAGGCAAAACCTCTCTTGTCAACAGACATTTTCCAATTGTTTCCTGTCAAAATTTTAACAAATGACAGTTATAAGTCATCACTCGAACCAAGACTGAGTTTGATTATTGTTATGAGAACTCTGCACAATTTAATTAAAATTGTAAAAAATTGTAGTGCTTGTAGTCTCTACACTTGAAACTATGGTACTGGCCAATTGAATAAGCTTTCCCAAAGATGAGTGTCGCATTTGTCCATTGTGCAACAAGGTCGCAATAGTGTTTTATGTTATTTAGAAGTATTGGCAAGTTTATTCGAAGATTTGGTCTATCATAACATACCAGAGGGACCAAACTGCAGGTTAGACAGTGCGAATTGGAATTGATGCTCTTGTTATAATCTGTATTTAGATTTAATGTGGATATGATAGAGTAGGGAACCCAATGGTGCACAGTACATTCGCTGTTTCCAAAGTAAAAATTCTCGAATTAGGCTACAACTTACTACTTTATATGTCCTATTCTCTAATTTAGTCTTATCTGAAAATTTTCTCTGATCTTTGCTAGCCACCAAGACCAAGTGATTAGACATAGTGAAACACTTTTTGTACGATTATAGCGGACGCTCAAATTTCTAAAAGGATCCTGCCATCGCTGAGTCACACTTTATATACTTTACACGTTTTACTACAGAAACCTGGCATCGTTACTTTTCTCTCTTATTATACCTTAACTATTTTCAATTTGGAAACTTCTAGAACTTCACTGATAATTTGTTATTATTATTGTTTCTTTGTTTTTTCCACCTTTCGTAGTTTTTCTATGTAGTTTTGTTACTGCAGCAATATGGATAGGGTGTTGAAATGTTGTAACGATATAAAATTAACTGCTACTCACTTAACAGCAAAAAAGAAGAGGAGCTAAGAAGGTAGTTAAGATGAAACTGAATGTTGCAGTCGAAAATAAATTGAACGAAACGTTATATAACTGGAGGCTTGATATTGAGGGTCTAATAATTGGGAGTATTTATAATTATTCATCCGTTAGGCTTTACTTTGTCAATAAATTTAACTTGATTGTGAATCAATCTACAAAGATAGTTAGTTTTAAAAAGAAACCCTCAAACTAGCATTTCTTTATTGCAATACCGAAACCATCAGATTTTTTTATTTTCATTGGATTTTTTTTTTTGTTTTTTCTTTTGTATTTTCTTTTGCTTTTAGTTCCCACTCTTCTCCAAATGCACACAAGTTTTATTCGCTTTAATGCATTTTCGAGTGGATCAATTTGTCTGTTGCGTTCCAACTTTGTTTTTATTTATGGCATCAGGAAGATGTGATCTCCGTCCCTAGCAGTCACACACACACAAGTAACGCATGCACACAGCAAAGTAAATAAAAATATTCATGCAAAAAAGAAAATCAAAAAAACAAAGTAATAAAAAGTAAAATAAAAGAAAATTTCGAAGGAAGTGAAATAATTTGTGTGCGATCAATACAAAGTCTCTTCACATTAATAATGAGTCGATGGTTTGGGGAACAACACCAAAATTATTGACAATGAGTCATTGAATCATTATACAAATAGAAAATTTTGAATGATTTATAATTAAATTATAATTAAATTCCAATTGATCTTATAAAAATCAATTTTTTTTTAGAATTTTATTTAAATCAGTACGTTCAGTGCGTTCATTTGCTGTCAAATTGTTTTGTTTGCTTTTGTCACTTTTCGATAAGAATTCATTATTTATTCGTTTTTTTATTTTTGTTTTAAATTTTTAAACAAATTACATCAAGTTTTAACCCTTTATAGACGAAAGCTAAATATTGCTATCATTAAGTGGAAAAATCGAAATTTGTTTACCATTGAAGAAGCTAAGCGAAGAAATTGTTTTTAAAAATTTTAACTTGGTTTGTCACTCATTATTTGCATGCACCATTAAGAGATCAAAGATAGTTTTGTTAAAAAATTTTGCTAATTTTAGCATAGAAACCATTCTCTTGTTGTTAGCTTGCCGCTGTACTTGGTTCTTGGCAATTGCACATTAACTTGTGAAATGTCAAGGCATGTTGCATATGATGCGTGACCCATTAAATCTTACATCTGGATTGGTAAAGGTATTCGTAAGCAGCAATTGACGATGACAAAAATGGTCGGAAACGTTACATAGAATAATGACTCAGGAGGCATAATTGCAAAGATACTCGGTGGCGTGCATGGCGGAAGAAATCTATGAATTTATTAAAACCACGGTATGAGCAATTTGTGTACACGTGTTTATCGAACATTCCGCCTTACACGTACACTGTATAACACTTTTCATAAGCTCGAGATAACTCTTCTCAAACGATAAGCTAAGGAAGTTAGTACAGGATATGGACTTCATATAGAAAAAATATGTTTGGAACTCCATAATGATGTATGTCTCGAAGTTAATCTTCTCAATTTCAACCAGCTATCTAAGCCTAACGCATAGTTATTTATTTAGATTTATTTAGTCTAGGTTAATTAGACGTGAGACCACGGTTCAAACCTCAGGTCAGACATTTGGCATAAAAACAAGATATTGAAAAATATTTCTTCGGCGACTACCTCTTGGCAACTTCTGGCAAAAACTCTAAGGATAAATAAATTGCCAATTAAATGTGTATGTATGTTGTAGTTACATATTGATTTCCGCTGTTGCAAGCCAAACTTAAAGTCGATATAACAGATTTTACAATTACACTTTAGTTTTGCATTTGTCAGTATGCTACGAACATTTCAGAGTATTACAAAAGGATGGTTGGTTTGATGCAAACATGTACAGTTCTTCTTTAAGGATTCATTATTATGCAGTTTTGTAAGTTGTAACTGTAAATGCTAGTGGGTATTTAAGAGTAGAACGATATCGTACGCATACTTCAAACCTCTACGCTGGTCATTTAAATGGCCATTTAAATGGAGATGTTGATGTTCATATCATATGAGCACAGGGACAGAATGATATACCAGGTAACTGTAGACCTGATGAACTGGTCAGATGTGACAAAATCATCAAACTCTCCGATGAATTCTATACTTTGGAAACCAGGGAGCTTATAATTTGGTGATGCAGTTATGGATAGCGTTTGGGCTGTCTATCCAAAACTGGATAGGCTTTACCTATTTGATTGATTATTAAAACAGTAGCCAAAATTACGACCTAGCTTCTCACACTATCCTTGTTCTGTGTGTTTAATTTTATCCATTAGTGACGGAACCTAAATTTTAACGTCGACTCCGAACGATAGATTAGAGAAGCATTTCATTGGTAATTTTATTTTATTCTCGTAATTTGAGCCAGAAGAGACTGCTGATTAAAATTCACTGAAAAAAGTTTATTTTTTCATTTTTCGTTTTGTCCAAGATATAAGTAAACCAACATACACGACAACTTTGAAACTAGATAGCTAAACTCGTATGTTTCAACTTTAAAGTACATACATATATACATAATTGGCCATTACAACCCTTCAGTCAGGATTACGACCTAACTTCTCACACCACCTACGTTGTGTGTGTTAATTTTTTTATACATGAGTGGCGGGACCTAGAGTTTAAAGTCGACTCCGAACGACAGATTTTTGAGAAACTTCTCATGGCAATTTTATTTACTCTCAGAGTTTTTGCCAGAAATCTGCTGAGAGGAAGCCGCCGAAGAAATATTTTGGTTTTATATTTCGTTTTTGATGTCTGACCGGGGATTCGAACCCTGGCCTTTCTTCTAATAAGCCAGCTTTAAAGTAGCGTGTTCAATATGGTTATTGTAGTCATTGTTGAGCATGGTTCTTGAATTCTAGGAAAATGACTTTTGCAGTAGCTGTAAAAATGAGAAAGAAGAGAAAGTCGTTGTTCAGTTATTGGGTACAAGCTTCCTTAGTGCTATATCTAGGGAGGAAACTGCTCCTTAACGTCTACTTTAGTAGTTGATTTGAACAGTAGCAGACATCAACAGTTCAATTCGCTTAATACGAAACTGCGGATGGTTCTGAGACTAATTGAAGACTCTTTTGTCGAGCAAGTGTCTGCCTACTTGTCTAATTATGTTATTACTTACAATACTCTTTAATATATTCGTGCTGAGTACAGTAAAAATAATTTTTAGGATATTTTTGATTGTCAGTCTCTTCAGCATTAAAACATTTGAAAACTCGATACAGCAGTGGACTTAAAGACAAATTCAAATTCAAATGTCTTTATATTAGTTTACAGGTCTATTAAAACGGTTTTTTTTTTCTGTAGTGTCCACCCACTTATAAAGTTTCTAATTTTCCATTTTCAATTTTATTTTCATTAAGAGTAACGTAAAATTTACGTAAAAAATAAAAATTCCAGATGTGTTTATGGCCTTACAAGTTGTCGACAAACTTCTGTAAACGTGCAATGAATTTTTGTACTGCAAAAAATAAAAAAACGTTCCATGTATGGGGAAGCAGAAAATATTTTCATGCCAAAAGTGGCAGATCAAAGCAAAAAAAAATTAAAAAAAGAAACGTTGAAAGGAAACTAGGCAGGCGGGTAGGCAAGCAAGAAAGAGTCCAGCCAGCCTGGTCGAACAAGTACAAAATGTAACATGCAAAAACGCCATTAAAAATTGAGTTTATGTGGTAAAGAATTTATGGACGGCTTTAAATTGTTTGTTTGTGTATCACATTTTCTTATATGTATGACGACGTCCAAATGTATTTTGGTGATGGCAATTGTTGGTAACGAAGATGGCCAGCAAATAAATACATGCGTGCTGGCACAAAAGAAATGGGTTGGGCCAAAAATAATGAACGTAATACCAACATTAAAAGCTTTTTACAATATATACATACGAGTACATACATAAATATATATGTACATATATATATATATAAGTATAAATATAAATATAAATAAGGGTGTAAACCTTTATCACTATAAAGGCCAATCAGATTTTTCAATTGAGTGACCATTTCAAATTATAATTTCTATAATTTTTTTTTTTTTTTTTTGGTGTTCTCATTTCAGTCCAATTCCGATCAACAATCAGCTGGAGATATATCTCTTATGCAACAGGATTTAAATTCTCCAAACTCTGGTACATCAAACTATCAGCTTGCTCCAAGCCAAAGACATACAGCCGTGGGTAATACGGAACAGCATCAGCAAGAATTTTCCTCTTACTCCGCAAAAATGTATCATTCCTCAGCAGGTTATCCCGATTTAAGTGGCAGTGGTGCGGGCTCCGGTGTGAGTTCATATCACCAACAGGCTGCCGCAGCTGCAGCCACTGTTAGTGCTCCTGTATATGTACCCTCTAATAGAGCATTGACCAATAGCCAATACCAACATGTAGCCGCTCATTTCGGCACTGCAGCTGCCCAAAATGCCTGGACGTCAGATAGTTTTGGCACAGCACATGCCCAATTGCCACCACAATTCTATACGCAAAATGCTGTTATGATGGGCTCTTGGAGGGCAGCCTATGATCCCACCGGTTTTCAGCGTTCATCACCTTATGACAGTGCCATAGACTTTCAGTTTGGCGAAGGTCGAGAATGTGTTAATTGTGGTGCCATAAGTACACCTCTATGGCGAAGAGATGGCACAGGCCATTATTTATGTAACGCTTGCGGATTGTATCATAAAATGAACGGTATGAACAGACCGTTGATCAAGCCTAGCAAGCGATTGGTGAGTGCAGTGAGTGTTAAAATTAAAATTTTTAAAAATTAAACAAAATTTATTAAAAAAATATTCTTTTCAATACACTAGACTGCCACACGACGTTTGGGTTTGTGCTGTACTAACTGTGGCACGCGAACTACAACTTTATGGCGACGTAATAATGAAGGTGAACCTGTATGCAATGCCTGCGGTTTATATTTTAAGTTACATGGTGTAAATAGACCGCTGGCCATGCGTAAAGATGGCATACAGACTAGGAAACGAAAGCCAAAGAAAACGGGTACAAATACCGAAAATGGCAAAGAGATGAAAGAAGACGGTAAGTTATTTCAGTTTTAAAGAAAGAAATAAAAAGGTTTTTATGCGATTGTGTATTACAGATCTTAAACCTTCCTTAGGACTAGAGCGACACAGTTTACCCGGTTCGTTGGCTTCCAAATTGCAAAGTGATTTGACATCGAAAACAAGTAGCTCTTCATCAGCTTTACATAATTTGAGTTTGGGTTCTGCTACATCCGCCTTACATAGTTCTTTAAGCCATCATATGCACTTGCCACACACATCAGCGCAACAGACGAGGTTATTAAATAATGTGGCCAATCATACATCGTCTGCCCATCTAGGCTCAGCGACTCATACCTCCAGCACAAATGGCAATACTTCACATGGTAACAATCTGTATACGACGTCAGCATTAGCCGCCCAAAGTAACTTGAATCACTCACAGCTATCAGGTTCGGCATTTGGTACACAGAAATATGAACATCTGTTGGGATCAAGTAATGCCTTATCGAATGGTTTGTCTCCTACCAGCACGGCCAGTTCTAATTATCATGCGCATCATTTGCATCATCACCACCACCATCATGCAGCAGCTGCAGCCCATCATGCCGCTTCAGCAGCCCACCACCATCATCATCATTCGCCCTCTCTGTCACAACACGTGGCTACATCGGCTAGCAGTGGCGGTAGTTTAGGTGGTTACAGTGTTAAATCCGAAACGAATGCCACCAACTACGATTATGTTAATAATTGCTATTTTGGTTCATCCTTTGGTGCCCTGGGAGGCTCTTCAGGCTCTTCGTCGGCAGTGCATGGTTCTACAGCCTCAGATATGGCCGGCGTATATCATCATCAGCACAATGTTATACAGGCGGCTAAACTAATGGCCACCTCATAAAACAATTCATTAAACGAGCAGTATTAAACAAAGGGAATAGTGATACATAAAGAAAGTGTGTGGTACGTAGGAAAGGATCTCGACAAAAGAAAAAATCAAAAACCTAGATAGAGTTCTTATGCACTGCATTCAATTAACTCTTTGCGTAGAATAGAAACAATTAAAAAGACTTGAAACTTAAATTAAATTAAACAAAACAAATAAAATTCAAATGACTTTTTACAAGTATAAATACATACATCCATACATGCATACATACATACATATCTAAATACTTTGTAATTGCAATAATTTATTAGTTTTTTAATCAAACTCTTCTGTTACCAATTTACGGTAATGATAGGTTTAGTAGTTTATAGTCTTATTTTTTCTTTAATTTTATTTTATAATTAAATCATTAATAATTGTAAATATAATTATATGGTATTAATAATTGATATGATATACATATGTGCATACATACATACATACCATATGTATGTATGTACATGTTCAATATAAATAAGTATTATATTTATCCCTCCTCCAACTCGCATTAGAACGAGTGCATTTTTCTTTGAATATTTTTGTACAAATTATTGTGTATTGATTGTGTGTCAGTTTTAATTATAGCTACATTAAATAAATAATTATTAATTAAATAAATAATAGTAATTATTGTATAATTATGAATGCAAATAATTAAGGCAATAAGTATCCACGTGGTCTAAAAAATTTTAATAAATAAATAAATAAATAAATAAATAAATAATAAATAAATAAATAAAAAAAATAAATAAATAAATAAATAAATATTTTTATTGTTTTTATTGTCCCGGTATTACAATACAATATTGATGTTCTCGCAAATTGTTTTATCCAAAAATTAGAACTATACAGACAGTGACCATTAGCACAACAATCATTGCCTTAATTATTGAGAATCATATTTTAACATGTAAAATTTAAATATTTAAAAAAAAATATTAAAAGAAAATTAATATACTGTACGTATTTCAATAAATTCAGAAATAAATTTAAAATTGAAGATAATTTAAATTATCTTTAATTATTAATTGGTCATAACATGCCTCTAGTCCGCATTATAACTTAGTTTCTCACACCACCCATATTGCGTATGTTATTTTTTATTCATTAGTAGCGGCACCTACAATTTAAGGTCTACTGCCCACCGACAGATTTGAAAAACTTTTCATGACAATTTTATTTATTCTCTGAGTTTTTTTATTCTCTGAGTATTTCATTTTGTTCCAGAGGTTTAAGCTGCGGTTTGAACCACAGGTTCTCGTCCAATAAGCTGACACACTACCTTCTAGACTATGATGACTATTAAATTATCTTTTACTTTACGCTTCCAGTATATGAGCGTATTGTGCTAAGCTTAAGCCTCAAAGCATTTCAAATCATTTTCTTCTATTCATCACATTCCAAAATGATTCTTAGACCTTGATTTGGCTTCTGAACTTACAATAAACTGTATGCTATATAAATGTCTAGCAATCTATAACGTAGCGACCCAACCTCTTTCTATGATGAATTTTAGGCTGTTGTTACGTATCAGCAAGAATTCACCAAATCCTACATTTTAACTTCACAATTCACGATTGAGCTAAAGTGGTTAATAGGGCGTTGTCATATTACGTTTATTAGCAACAGACATGGAAACTTAATTACTAACTTAAATATGTCGAGAAATTGTTAATTTTCTGACAATGATTTTCTACACAAGAAAAAGACTAATTGATCTGCTTGGAGCTCTGTACAGGATAGCAAACTATCGATGTACCCAGCCTCCATTTATATGAGTAGAAATTAGACTCAAATATGGAGCTACTTACGCAAATCATAGCTAAGGCGAAGCATAATTAAAGCAATGTATAAAAACTAAAAGAAATCATTGCCATGAAAGAATTTCTGTAGTTGCACAATGTACAAAGTTCATCCAGAGCTAGTCGGTTTCGATATATCGTTTCGACATTATCCTACAATACCACCCTACATTCCAGCACTAAACAAAATCTAGAAGTTTGTCAACGCAATAGAATTGGAAGAGGCAATATAGAGAAACCCTACATATGTTGAGAACAACACCAAAGTCCGTAGAAATATGGCACCACTATCTGTTTATCTTTAGCTTCTTTTTCGCCAAGTATAACTTTCCAAAGTCCTCTTTCCAATCTGTAGAAAGCCGCTGGCTCCATCAGTAGCATAAAAGTTTCGATGACTTGCATTGAAAAAAGGTAAAGACCATGTTAATGGAATCTGTTCTCTGGATTCTCGATCGAAGATAAAACGAAAAAAGCGAATAATCGATGAGTTCAATTATAAAAATCTCGAAATCTATATCAAATTGACTAAGAACTTTCTTGTTCTTACGAATGCAATAGAAAAGTGTAGTGCAGTGCTCGACAGAACAAAAACTGTTGAATCGACATCAAATCGCGACATGTACAGATCACAACGGAAATTCAATGTTGCTTAAAGAACAGCGCATAAGCTGCATTTCGACTACTTTAGACCACGTAATAGAGCAAATGGAAATGGGCTGGCAAGAGACGGTGAGCCAAAATGCGGATTCTATTCATCCCATATTAATTTTTATCCACAAACCCTGTCTTTGAATAAGTTTAAGAGTAAGAAAAATTATTTAAAAATTTATTTACAAATAAAATAAAAATAAACTTAAATTTTTTTTATTTTTTATGCATTTACACAATATTTTAAATTTAATTTTTTTAGATGCGTAATAAATAGAATTTACCGATACAATGGCAACACTACGTTCGTTGAGTGTACTTCATTATTCAGGGTTTGTGACTCCACTAATCGATATTAATTTTCTTTAACGCAGACATAAACCACACACACAGCTGATAATGCAATACATGTCAACAATTTTTTGCCTTTTTGGTTAACGGTATATGGTGATGAATTCCATTTTTATTCACCACACCGAATATACTCCCCCCATTGGATAAGCTCACCACAACAGATAAACTCACCAACAATGGGAATGGTCTTTGAGTCTTACCCAAAAACCGACATATACACTATTGTTCCTGGATTTGTTTGCTACCAGCTGATGCGTTTAGCAATGATTACAACCCAGTACAGTGTGAATAATGTGCTCAGATTATAATAAAACGAATAAACCGAATTTACAGGGCTGCCAGATTGTTTGTTTAAATAAACCATAACTGGGAACTAGACTTTCAATTCTAACAAACTAAATTAACTTAAAAAACTAAGTTTCGATAAACCTTCATCTGAAAAAAACAATCATAAGGCTATAAACACATTTGATGGACCAAGTGCTGGAGTGCCACTAAACACAGTCTTACCAATTCTGCTGAAAAACGAAACTGAAACATGACTGTCAAACATTTTTGCAAATATTGGGTGGTCAAAAATGATTTTAAATTCAATGAAGACTGGAAATACGTTCGTTAGAAAGATCGCAGATACAAAGGGAGTATACTCCGACTGCCTCTCTAGATATTGAGGAAGTCTTCAACATGGATCTAGACGCAATATCGGATGCACTGATCTTACTCTCTGGATGAACGATTTACCGGAGCTCCCATATTACCAAAAGAGAATTTCCCAAAAAGGGAATATCTGTGGCATCTTAGCTTCTTCTCGTCCACTGAGATTGTACAGAGTGAAGCTTAAACTCAAGGAGGAAACAAATTGCTTGGGTCTTCTGCATAGAAAGCTGGCTTGAAAATCGATAAAAAAAAGACCTCCATTGGCCACTATGCTTTCAACAAAGTGGCCTGGAATCTATAAAGCAGCAATGAATCTATAAATCAGTGGTCCGGTCTATCTTAACTTGTATCTGATAAAGAGAATAAAAAAGATATCAGAAGAAAACCTGACTATTACATAATTTTTAATGGAGATAACCGATCTCTTAATAAAAGTTTTTATGTGAAAAGCCCTCTGAAATATCTTAGTTGTTCATCAAACAGTTTAAAATTTGCCATTGATAATATCAAATCGTGTTAACGATCGTTCTGTTTTCATAATTTCCAATAAAAAATATAAAAAAAGTTAATTTCATGCCCCTGCAAGGGCATAATAAATGTGTAGTAGTCGATAATATTGCTTATGAAACAATTCCAACTGCCAAAAACATTAGAAATTCAGCACTATAATGCAAGTTTTTTGTTTTTAGTTTAAACTAGTTTTACGCTAATATATGTAGGTCTCTTGGCTAAATGAATTACACAAAACATTAAAACAGTTATGGTTGAATGCATCAAATAAATTGGGATGTTGTGTGTTACATACACATTATTTATAACCATATTCTGTTAATTTTTTTAAAAGCGTGTCTATAATTTAAAGTTAAAGGAAAAACTCTTACTTAATACACAGCACAAATATCTGCAAGCAAATGTTATTAACATTTGCTGATTTATTAAATGATATGGAAAAGTATTTGATGCGTGTTTTCTTTCTTTCTCTGTCTGTCTGTTCATAAGGAAATCTTTAGAAATGTATACAACAAAATCCGATCAATTTTATTACACAGTGAGTAATTGGGATTAGTATTAGTTTAGTATTTACAATAATTCAATAAGAAATGATTATTCAAATCAATCATTCATTCAAAACTCATATTGAAATCGAATTCATTAAAGTTAAAAACAATGCGCAATGTTAAGTGATTACAATAAATTTGCTTATAATGGTGGCCTGATAAAAAGAGCATTTAAATCACTTGATATTTTCAATTGTCAATGTGTCACATGGCATTGCAAAAAGGTATAAGACTTAGCCAAAATCATGTGGATCCCAAAAAATTTCTAACACTTTAAACGTTCATCATCATTAAAAAGCCTTTTTAGGTGAAGGTCTTTTAAAAATCAATGAACTCCGTATAATTGTCACAAACTTTTTACATGCAAAGCATTTTAAATAGAAAAAAAACGATTTTTTGTAGCATTTGAGCCAATAACACATTTAGATTTACATTTACAAGTGCATTAAAGTCTTAAAAATCAGGTAAGTTTGTTTAAAATATTTTATTAAATGCATTTAAAGTTTGTTGCTTAAGTCTTTTGTTCTGTATACAAAAAAAAACAAACAAACATCTGATCAAGATCAATAAAGGGAATCAGAACGAAATCAATGTTTTATTTAAAACACACATATAAACTTCCTGGCTCAAGCACTTCACTTGTAATATTACATTTTGCCAGCTGTTAAAACGTAATTAATAAATAAAACAACCTTAATGAAAGCAGTATTGAGAGTAAAAGTAAGGAAAAAGCAACGAATCACATTGAAAATTACAACATTCAATATGGAAAGTTTAAAAATAAATTTGTTACAAATTTCCCTTCATATTGAATGTCGTAATTTACACAAAAGTATTTATTTTTCGTAGAGAAGTAGGAAAAATCTTAGAAAACATTGGTTACCGAAATGGCCGTTAAGACATATTTGATGTATGATTGACTACAACTTGTTGTTTTGTTAATTATTTATTAAATCTTCAAATTAAATTTGAAATGAAACACGAAAAAATACCGTTTGACACTTAAAAATAATCATGGTATTAGAAGATATGTATGTTTGTATTTTTTAAATTAATGTGATAATGATAATCAGGTTCAATGGGATCTACTTCTAGAATTTTGCTAGTTAAATAGCAGTTGTGAATAGCTGTCATAGTAGTGCGATCATACGATCTTTTGTTTTGTCCTAAATCTATCCCCATTATATCTGTTCCAAGACTATTGCTGTGACAGACTTTAGAAAGCTGCACGGTGTCAAGAAACACAATTCCCTGCCTAGTATTGAATATGCAGATAGATATTTAATTCTGAAATGCAATAGTACTCTATAGATACCAAGAAAGTGTTCTGTGATCATCATTATCGGATCTACAGTTTGGGTTTGAGATTATCTGCATTCTAGCCAAACGTACTTTGAGCCTACAGTGCTCTGCCAAAAGACCAGTTACTAAGCTTAGGTTTTTCTTTAATATTATTTGATTATTGTATTTCTAAGGTTTTAAGTTCATCAAATCCATTTGATTTAATAAGAGCTATTATCTCTCTTTGTCTTCAATTTCATACAATATACATCGTCTCATTAGTGGCGATACGCCTGATTTTTCAATACTTATTATAATTCCAAACTAAAACTATATTTTGGTTTAAAAATATATTATCATAGGCTTTGGTAGTTAAAAAAAGAACAACTTGTTTCTACTTTATTTCGTAAGCCCCACAGTAGCACCCTTTTAATGACTATCTTCTACAATGGCAGATAACAATCCAACAGCATTCAATTAACACGCGACAATGCAAAAACAAAATAAAAAAAGCTTCACAAGCAACTGGAATGCTGTTGTTTTCGTTTTCGTTTTCATTTTGATTTTAATTTTTTGTTTGTTTTTTTTTCCTTTCTTTTATAAACGTGACTTGAAAGTATGTGGTAATAATTGTGTTTTTAACCCGATTGCGGGTTCAACAAGTGTAACAAAATATAAATATTGTTAACAAACAAAATACAAAAAAAAATTAAAACAAAAATATTTATAAACATACGGCCAACAAATATTGTACCACCATAGAGTTATAATAATAAAAGTTGCATAATTTTTTACTTTGTGGCGCCAAGGAGATGTATAAAAATGCTTTTTGATTCTTGTTGTTGTATCGGAATCTTAACTTAAGTAGTTAATTCAAGTTGTTAGTTGGTCAACAAGTTGTTGGATAAGTTGTTATTGAGTAAGTTCGGAAGGAAATATTTTCTCATTCGAAAATATGTGGTTTTTGTTTAATGGCATTTCCTATAACCAAAAACCTATTGTAAGTTTACTGTGGCAAATTTTTTCTTATTTTCCGTTGTCCAATAGCATTGTGTTCGTTTGATAATAATCGAGTATGTTGTTGTATGAATATTATGAGCAGATAAGAGTGTAAGTACTCTGTCCCAAGACTCTCATAAAATAAAAGAAATCCAAGATGAAAGTTACAACCAACACTACATAAATGGGTCTATGTTATACGCTACATAAGATGTATTCGTTCTGGGCTTTAGCAAACTAACTGTTAGGAATTGCTTCATTAAAATTCTGCGCCTAGTGGAACTATGTACTAATGTCCGACCAATGTTTGAAAATGTACTTCGAAACAAACAATTACTTCTTGTTGTTAACTTTGAAACATTTTACGTACTTTTCACTTATGGTTAGCACACGAACGTGGGTAACTAAGTCCATCTTCGATCTCTCTCTATATATACTTTGACAATGACAACGTAATAGGCATAATTGAAATCAAATCTGTTTTTGTTCCGCTTTTTCTTCAATTTTGGGAACAAGAAATATTTGCTTTTAGGAAAAACTCATTGAATGATGAAATTCTGATCCTTTGCTTAATTAACGGATTTTTGATATGAAAACCGCCTATACATATGTACATTAATATATGCATGCTTGCAGTGTTAATGCGCAAAGGAAGTATTTTCTTGGTCAAATGCCTTAATTTTCTTGTTCAATTATTATTAAATAAACACAATAAATAAAATAAGGCATAATATTCGCTTCATTAAAGGTAATCAGTCTGAATTGCTATGATTTTCTAAGCCTCTATTTTATTATTATTATGGCACGGTTACATGAATCAAACAATATTATAACCACCGACCTATGTTAGATGCCTACAGTTGACACAATTTATAGCACTTTCAAGCCTCAATGGAACACAACCGAGAGGGACATCTTTTTGACATTAGATGCTTGCCATAGAAATTGATGATTGATCCATAGTAACGATAACACAAATTTTATTGTTGGTTCGAATGATGGTTTCGTTTTTCGCCGTAGTGCAGAAGATAACATGTAAACTTACTAGCCAAGAGCCCGGAACTTCATATTATTAAAATATTTTTACAAATGAAATTATCAACTCAATTAACCGCCAGCTAAAATGAACGGCTTAATGTCATGACTTATATCTTCATAGAGTGGCAACAGTTGTTGTTTACTATTGTTAACAAAGCTAGCTACTTTAACTGATCAGCGATTGAAGTACAGCATAATGAATGACCAAATACACAATAAAGAAACAAATATTACATGAATGGACTGGAATGGAATGAATACAGTGCAAAAATACAAACACGCTAACCAAATAAATTACAACGAACAGTCAATGTTTATAAAAATTGGCGTAAGCCAAGGGAAAAGACCAAAAACAAACATTGTTACATACATAATCTTTGATGCAAAGAAAACGATTATCAAACAGAAAATATAAAACAGCACAAATGAAAATAAAATTCAAACCCAATACTTGGGTATCTTTGACTTTAACTTGTTTTAATCTTTCAGTCACTTTCTTGTAGCTCAAGACACCAAACAGTACGTTTGTTAAACTTAACAAAGCATTTACTTTTGTACCGTTACTGACAACGGTTAATAAAGACGGTTGGATTTTGGTTATTGCTACTTACTGTTACTAAAAAAAAAACAAAAACAAAAAAAAAAGATTCAAAAACACTAATTTTTAGGGATACTGTTTAAATTATTAAAAAAATGTTATTTCCATGTCAGTTTTATTTGTTGTGTTCGATAAGTCTTGCCACCGTTATGGCATATACGCGGGAAATCGTTAATAATAAACCTCAATTAAAAGAAAAACGTAAGCCAATCAACAATATTATGAGAAAAAAAAAAACTGATCAATCCATGGTTTAAAAATAATTACGTAAAACGAAATATTTGCTAAAGAAAAATTAAACAATTAAAAAAAAAATATATTGTATTTGATATAAAGCGTAGTGAAAAGAAATGCTGATCCATATTATAAGGATAACATAAGGTCTCTCTAAGAGTTCTGCTAGTACGCGTGGAGCTTATCTTCGTTGAGTTATACATTCAGCAGCAATTTAGAAAGTTTGCGTTTTCGAATGTTTGCTAGTCCCTCTACACATCTACTGCCCTAACGAGGTCAGGTTAGTTTGAATTAAATCGTTTTATCCCTACTTAAGCTACCCATTTACCGAGCAAAGTTCTTTAACCTAAATTCAGACAATTCTGTCAGGGATGTAAAGAATGGAGTGCGTGTTGGGTAGTTACGCATTAAGTAACAGACAGTCGAAACGTCTACAGACATGCTAAGGAGCGCCTTACCGCTCAATTAGATAATGTTCACTGAGGACAGAAAGCTATGTACATTAAAATGTAAAATCGAGTTGTTTTGCCAGTGTGTTACCCGCCTCTGGCCAGTGCGCTTAAAACTAAGTTTACAGATGTGTTACTATGTCCAAAGACTCAAATAGGATAGACCCTAAAAAGTACACGGAATTCATGAAAAAATTACTTTGAAAAGGGCATTACAATGAGATTCTGATTTTCTAGTCCTGATTTTCTAGTCACATTCCGTTTTCTCATCCAAGTGTATTTTGAAAGAATTCAGATACTTCGTAGGGGACAGTACCATGTCTATGGAGTTTCCTAGGCTAGCAAGATTTCAGAAGAGTTTGAAATCGAGTATTCCTATGTCTTAGACCATACAGGAGAAGTTGAGTCCAAGTTCCCCAGTCGTAGAGGATTAATCCTGGTGATCTTATATCTTTTAGTGGATAAGATGAGATTGGTCTTCTGCAGATTAGCTTTCAATCCAATTACGCTGCTAAATTAAGATAGAGTAACGAAAGTAGCTTCAGCTACTTCGAGAGAGTTTCTTAGTACATATCTGAGATAGCTATGCATATGATATCAGCATAAGCCACTACTTTAAAACTGTTTTTAATGAACTTCGTGAGTACTTTGTCCTCAACAATGAAGATAGTACTGGCCTTTGGGAAGTTCCTCCTTAATTGGACGTCTCGTTGGCCAGCAGGGTTTATCCGATGAGATATATCAGTCTAGATAGCAGAACGAAAGTGATTTGTCACCCTATTGGCCTTGGATAATGAATTCTTACAAGGTATTGCAATTTCTTCACTTTGATTTGGTTTTTTTCATATTATTGAGTCGATTTATAATATTTTTCAATAGTTTTCAATAATTTGTTGCCCTTTTTAAGGTAATTCTTGGTTAAAAAAGATTTTCGAATTGATTTCCACTGTGAAGAAAATTTAATCGACAAAATTATTTGCAATAGACAGATTCACTTGGTGATATCTGCAGATTATAAAGTGGACGAATAAGAACCTGGCTACTAAGCTTCTGGCCGAGGCTGGTGCAAGTAAGACCCAATGCAATTAAATTCTTGCTCAATCTGTAGTATGGCCTTTATGCAATTCTTGGAAGACATAGATTATATGCTTTCTTATAAGTTGCTGAATAAGACATTTGAGTTTAACTTTCTATCGAATCACCATAATTGGTTGTAACATTTTTATACCAATAAATAATAAATAGTTAATTATGTATCTATTTTGCTTCATTTTAGCGACGTGGCTTAAAACTTGTCCACGTAACAATCCAAATGAGAACAAATGCTTCCGTAAAATGTTTGAAGGCTGTTTTCCAGCTTTGGCAGCCGGCATACCAGAAATTGGAGTCAACGGTTTTGAACCACTGCACATAGATCAGGTGTCAGTGCAAAAGGGAAGTGGAAATCTAATATTGGCCGGTGGTTTTCAAAATCTAGTCATTAGAGGACCTTCCAATTCTACTGTAACAAGAGCAATGTATGTTGAATATTTTTTATTTGAAATTTCAATTTGCAAACATTGAAAGACTTTATGTTTCCTCTTCAGTCTAGATCTTGAGAAAAAAATATTAAATTTTGAATTGGAAATACCGTTATTGCGTATTAAGGCCAAATATAATTTAAATGGTCACATCTTATTATTGCCACTTATTGGTAACGGCAATGTTAGTTTGGCTCTAAAAGATGTCAAAACGGCAGTTTATACACGCATAAGCCTAAGAAATCTACCAGAGGTAAAAATTATTTGCATTTTACTTGCTATTCTTATAATTATTGTGAAAATTGACGTTGTCTTTTAAAATTTCAGGAAGTCTTACACATTGATGACATGAAGGTTACTTTTAATGTGGGCTCGATGCGTATTCATTTGAAAAATCTTTTCAACGGTAATGAAATTTTGGCTGCCTCCATCAACACGTTTCTCAATCAAAATGGTAATGAGGTGATATCAGAATTGAGACCAGATTTAGAGAAGGGTTTAGCCGATATATTCCATGGCTTATGGAATAATGTATTCTCCAAAATGCCTCTTAAGCTATGGTTAGTTTAAATTTAAGCTCTCCAATTTCAAAATATTTATTTTAGCACTAGTAATATGTATTGTAGTTGGGTAGACAAATCGGAAAAACATGTATACACAAATAAATACATATTTACAAATATATGTATGTACATATGTATTTCTGTATATGTAAATTAAAAACATAAAATTTAAATACAAATTAAAGAATTAACCGCCGACTAAGAAACCATTTTTATTTTATCGATAATACCAAAACGTTTCTTAGCTTAAATGCTGGGGGAGCCGATCATTACTCTGAAACTAAACAGATAAAGTTTGAGGACACTTTTAAATAAATTTAGGTTACTATAAGTTCACAATCTACGATACAACAATTGTTGTTGCACATTAAAATTTTTCGCGGTCTTAGAATAGACATCATAATCTATAACTGCTACCATACTCAGCGAAATCAATAAGATTACACTCATTTTGTATTACAGAATTTCGGAACTAAGGCTGGCTTACGTCCAAACAATTTCTGCCTAGACCAATAACAATTATACGAATGATTATCGAATAAATCCGAATCTCTGGACGCGCAGTCTTCTCTATACACAGTATAGAGTATAGTAGTGAGCAATTCTCGTTGGCACTCCTATTTAAAAGGTTAGTACGGTTCCTTTATGAACAAATCTGTGATTTCCAACCGGACGCGCAAGAGATCAATAATGGTAGCAGTCCAAATTGTCGTCTTGAGTTATACCTACCTTAATAGTCAAAAAATTCCGTATTTTCTCGTATAACAAATTCGAATTTAGTCGTTTAGTCATTAAGTAGATAATAAAATAGATAATTATGTTACTCTGCTTAATAATCGCCTCTAATAGCAGATATTTTTTTGAATTTTACTGAATATTAAATGTAAACAAAAATAATAATTTTTATAAGAATAATTTATAGCTTATCTGATAAATTGGTAGAATACTTCCGTTACAATGGCAATAAATCATCAACGCTATAGGTTTTAAACAGCTTATCAGTTGATGACTTCACCACCTCGGTTAGCGATTTTTGCAGTAAAGGTTTTAATTCTTCTGATAATGAATCCCAATTTGCGTTTAAGAATGCATTCATGCGTTCACTCAAAGCATTATCGCCATGGAATAAATCATTTAAATTCACTTTAACTTTGCCAATTTCATAGTTAATGTTTATATCTTTTATTTTAAAATAGTTGCGATTATTTTTCTTCTCTCGTTCACCCATCACAACAGTAGACAAAATAACATCACCTTAAAAAAAAAAAAAAAACAAAGAATTATATTTTACGAGGGCTTATAGAAAAATTAATATACAATTACACTTACTAAAATGAGCACTGCAGGGCCCAGAGCCTGTCAAGGGCATCATCATTATTTTACCATCGATCATATAATCGGCATTTATTGTTATATTCGAAAATACCAAGACGGTATTGAATTTCATTTTAGTGGGTTCAACATTTATCGATTTAATGGTGAAATTTGACAAACCATAGATTTCAACATTTTTATAGACGGATTTCACATAAACAACGCCAGTGTCTTGATTCATTTTAATTTCAGGTATAACTAAGGGTTCAGTTGCTGGTATATACAGTTCAGGTATACCATACGGCAAGCGTTCCTTCAGCGAATACAAAGCATTACGAGCACATTTATTAAGATTTGGATCATTACGACGACAGATTTTCAAAAATGATGCTAGAAAAGAGAATGGAAATAGAAACCATTATAATATCTAATGTTTTTTTCTCAATTGTTATTTAACAATTACAACCAAATTACTTTCAAGGGCTACGAAAATATTACATTATATATTTTACTACCGAACTTCAGTTCAGTTGACTGTTTTTAGAAAAGGTTTTAGAGATGACAAACAGTATGGCAATCGATCAATTTTACTTTTCAACAATTACAAATTCATAGTTACCAGTGGGCAACTACATAACCCATCATAACACAATACTTTGTAGAATTTTTTAAGTGAATTTAATTGAACTTATTAAATGACTTCTAGTAAGATAACCAAGCACATATATAGCTAATGGTGTGAACCAGCAATGTCAGCCTCAACGCCCAATTGTTGCTGCTTTGAATTTCTCCAAAGCATATGACATGGTTTATCACTTCAGTTATGATTATTGACATCTCGTACATAATTTTGCCTAACGATATCATGCATTGGATTTCTAACTACGAGGGGGAGACAGGCAGGCGTTTGTAGAGTTCAGAGACCAAAGAACACAATATCAGAAGGTTAAAATGTGCGTGCCGCAGGCGAGATGGAGTAGGAACGATCAGTTTTTATTTCTATATATATAGATCATTTCACTTCTCCGGATTCCAGAGTCGTATTATCTACTTATTAGGTATAGCTATAGATGACATTAGTGACAGAATAACGCATTTTCTGATCGCCATTGTAGACTTCTAACATGTATGCATATTACGCTTATCAACTCTTTAATCAGCAGTATCACTATTCACTGACTGGAGAAGAAAACTAAAGAGGTTATTAGACATATCCATTGAACTTAATATATCCTGACATTGATAAAGTCCAAAATTCATGTGTTAGTTTTGTATACTTCTTCTCCACTATATTATGCTAAGATTCTCCTTCCCGCCATTCATCGCATCTGTCAAGCTAGTCTGCATTAGTTAATTCAATGCAAATATCAAGGATGTAGTCTCATTGTCAAAATTACACTCGTTGGACCTGTGGTAAAGGAATTTTTCAAGATACCATTTATCTGGCATCTATAGACATACTAAAATTTCTTTTATGTAATTCAATGTGGAAATACTTTCGATTACATCCGTTTGATTATTACGTATTTCGAATCGAAAGAAAGTTCATTTGATTCTTACATTAAAAAGTATTGTGTTTCGAAGTTTTCTTTCAAATCGAAACCACAACAACAACGGCAATATAATAGAGCTATAGAGACAAAAAAATAAATATTAACAAATGCAATCTATAATAATACGAATAAGAATTTAAATATTTATTGCTTTTTTAACTTACGTAGCTTTGTACTAGCTGGTTTGATAGATGTTGCAGTTACAATTAAACTCCAGAAGCTATAAGAGATCCAAAAAATTCTACATAATAATTTATAATCTCCCATTGTAATGTCACAACTAATGTCATCGAATGAATAATAAGTGCAATTGATGTGAGTTATAAAGTAATATTTCGCTGACTCTCGGCAATTATTTGACATTGCAAAGCCAGCATTTTTTGTTATACAACATATGTACAATATGAACGAAACAAATTATTTTCTTGCGTCTTCTGTGTCTATATATTTATTAAATTTTTTGTTTAATAATTTTTTTTAATAAACACATAATACATGCAAGTTTCAAAGTTACAAATACGTACAAAATAACTAATGTAAGCAATAAAATTACATTTTAAGACAATACATAAAATTCATAATAAAAAAAAAACTACATACATACATATATTGTCATGTTTTTTTTTCTCAAAATATATTATCAATGTTAAAAAAGAGAGCTCTTTGGATAAAACAAAAAAAAAACAAAAAAAAAAACAAAAAAAAAAACAAAAAAAAAAACAAAAAAAAAAATTAACACTAAATCTAAAAGAATAAAATCACTTTTTTCTTTTTAATTGTATACACAAATACACTACACTATAACAGACTTATATAATATCACGTATTCACGTATTGTCCTCTAAAAAGCTATGGCGAGTCATTCATTGTATTACATTGTTGGGTAATGATTTCCATACTGAAAAGAAAGAAAAAAAAAATTTATGAAAAAAGATGAATGAGGGTAGCATCATAAAATTTTACAAAAGGTGAAAATAGAGGAATATAAGAGAGAGAGAGTTTTTACAATAAAAAAATATATTTTTTAATAACTTTGCATACAAAAAAAAAAAAAAAAAAAAAAAAAAAAAAAAAAAAAAAAAAAAAAAAAAAAAAAAAAAAGGCTGTTGCTGATACAGTATCAGAGTAAAGACAGCGATACTTTTTACCGCCAACTTCCTAAAACATCAGCGGAAAAAACGTTCTGCAATTTCGATGTGATCAAATTCCTAGATAAAGAGTGTCTCAGAACGAGTGCACTTTTCGAATTTAGTTTGAGCAAGGAGAACTCGAAAATTTTACAGCCGACACTATGTTTATTCTGCTTATTAAAAATGGAGCACTTTGTGAAAGAAAAAACTCTTTATAATTGTGTAAACTAATTACAATTATACCAAGAGTGATCAGTAAATTTTAAGAAAATGAAACAGTTATTGACAGTAGGATTCCTATTCATCAAAGTACCGGGCTATCTCTTGAAAACATTGCCAATTACGACACCATTAATATTTTCTAAAGATGAATTCGAAATTGCAGTGAGCATGAACTGCATTTGTTACAAAAACATGATACGGAATTCTTATGGCCTCCACTGGACGGCTACTGAATCTGGACAAATGTAGTTTCACCATAACTGCGTGTATTTGCAGCAAAGACTTCCAAAACGAATTATATTAAACTTATATGAAATTCTACTGCCAACTAACCACCAAGACTCAACGCCGTGTGATTTTTTTCTGTATATCACTAAATCAGTAACAATTATTGTGCTCAAATTTGAGATCCAACGCGTAGGTTACGGATAGTTTTATATTTTATTTCATAGGTAATAGGATATGTCGGCTTTACAATCCAATAAAAAAAAATATGTATATCTACTGGGACATCCTGTAGAAACAATCAAAGTAACTACAGACGGAACCGATACTCCCAATACTATCCGTTCTTTTAAAATTGCCAGCGAATTTAGCAGCCTATATCTATAGATTCTTTGGTAAGCACCATATTACAAAGAAAATTTCACTTCAATTAACATTTAGTATATCGCTATCGGCAAAACAAGATTACAGCCTATCTGTGTATCTATCATTATTTACATATGTTGCTTTACAAAAGCACTACACAAGCTACAGAAATTACCAAAAATAGTTATACTGTAGATAGAGTTATACTGTAAGAATTTATTAACTGCAGTTTTGTAGAAAACATTCTCTTCGAATAATAGTTTCAAATAGAAATATATTGTTATTACAATCCGCAATATAAAATTTCGAACTTCGAACTGAAGATAAATAATGCTACTGTTAATAGAATGATATAGAAAAATATACTTATGCATGATATATAATGAAATAATGATTATAAATTTAAGACAGTCATTCCTAAACGAACATTAAACGATCACTAATTGTGTATTGATCAATCGCGTTAAGACGATTAATCTTTCTCAAATGTTTAATATCTGTATGCGAAATTAATAAACAAATAAGCGTATCCACACATATATATATTATTTTTTTTTTCTCTTTGCTTAGAAATAAACTAAATATTAAAATAAATTTGTAACTTACAGTTGAAGACTATCAGTCATTAAGGTCATTGAATTGCAATTCATGGCCATACTTATATCATTTATTTCAGAATTTGTATCCCCATCAATATTTAAGGAATGCATTTGCGATGACAATGTGTTTTCTGTAAAAGAAACATTTAGGAGAGATCGTGTTTCGTTTTCGACTGCGGTGGCCACACGCTTAACATCAGTCATCATTTCGATCACTTTGCATCGTAATGAATTAAATGCGCGTACTTTCCTATCAATATTAGCTATAACAGTTTCTTTTTCATTCAAAAAAGATTTAAATTTTTTTACGCAATTATCGAAATACCCTTGCGCCTTTTCGATTCGTTCCCTCGATCTATTGACTCCTGTTAAAAACGAGCGGTATTCTTTTCTAAAAGTATAACAAATTTGTGTTTAATATTCGCTGAATAAATAACTGTTTAATTTTCTCTTACAGTGAAAAACGGTCTTCTGCAATAATTTTATTATAAAACGCAGGTTGAGCTAAATCTCTGCATTCTCGAAATATCGATTTGTACATGATTTTAACTTCTTTGATGTACCTTTTTAATTGCTCAGTTTCAGCTAAAATGTTATTTATTCTTGCTT
This sequence comes from Sarcophaga bullata, assembly GCA_005959815.1. Classification (NCBI taxonomy): domain Eukaryota; kingdom Metazoa; phylum Arthropoda; class Insecta; order Diptera; family Sarcophagidae; genus Sarcophaga; species Sarcophaga bullata. The sequence continues at coordinate 95,556 of QOCX01000405.1, read as the reverse complement.
TCGTTGATTCTGGAAGCTGTAAAAAAAATTATAACGTTATTTTGTGAAACACATCTTTGAATTTAAAGCAAAAAAGAAAAGATAAATGAATTTGAAACTTACTGGACTATTTTGGCGATTAATTACTTGATCAACAATAGAATTGATAAATAATTGAATATTTCCTTGTAGAATCAATATTTTGTCATTTAATTCGTCAATTTCTTTCTCATAATAAAAAACATTTTTTTCTATTTCAATCGCGAACCCTTGTAGACCCATCATACAACATGTTAAAAGATTTTGTTGTTGGGACAATAGAAGGTGTAACTCCTTCTCAACCTGTGATATGAACCATGATGGAATATTATCATCTTGTGGATTTACACCAAAACATTTTATTACCATTTTATATGGTGTGAAAAACTTTTCAATATCAATTTGAGCAGATTCTTGTTTTATGTATTCCCCCACATATAGCATGACCGGAGGATTCTCTTCTTTACTGGTGTCACACCATTCTTCTACAAAAAAGTCGGATGGGTTCTGAATTTTATTTGGATGTAAAGGAGGAGTAATTACAAATAAATTGGCAATATTTATATCGTTGTCGGAGGATAATTGTTCAGCAAATGTTGTCTTCGAAAATAAATTTATATCATAATAAAACTTCTCATGTTTTTTTAAAGAAAATACGGTAAGAATTTTATTATTCTCTAAAATTTCGGCTAAACGGCTAAAGAATTTTAATTCGTTAGAAACGTCATAACCTCTTGTCTTGTAATTTATATCGAATGTTAGGCGTAGCCAACTTTCTATCTGCTGAATAAATATGGAACTGCAATTATTCAGTGGCAAATGATAACCATATTCGAAATTATCATTATCATTTAATGGATACTCAAATTTCTGAACAATGTTAATACAATTCTTTTTCATCGATTTTATGGCTTCTATGCGTTTCACAAAATCTGTTACATGTGGCAAAAATGGTATAGTGCCACATATTACTTCATACGCAACATGGCCAGCGGACCAATAGTCAACAGATTGTCTATAGATACCAGGATCAACTACTTCAGGCGCTACATAATTACGCGTACCCACAACGCTCTGCGCAATAGTACTTTCGGGTATCTCGCGTGCATAACCAAAATCCGTAAGCTATAAAAGAGATTGAATATTTAAAAGAATTATAGAAATTCGATTTCGTATTTATAATACTAATAACAATAATAATTAACAATAATAATTAATATAATATTAATAATGATAATTTTGAAAAATCTTCTGATATAGCTATTGCAAGAGATTGTAGAGCTTTAAGGTGTCATTAAAAAACGTTTTGAGTTTTCAAAAAAAAAAAAAAAAAAAAAAAAAAAAAAAAAAAAAAATTATGTATGTATGTATGTATATCCTGATCTAAATAAGTTCAAAAGGGTAACTGCGGTTTTTAGCTAAATTGTTAACAAAGAGCAATTTCTAGGATATAGACCGTTCGATCTTGTTTTTTTTTTTTTTTTTTTTTTTTACTTAAATTTACAACACATATAATATAAATTTACCTTATAAATCTTTCTATTTCCTTCAATATGTAAGACTATATTTTCGGGTTTTATATCTCGATGTTCGATTTTACATTCATTATGTAGGTATGAAATAGCATTCATAAGAGTAAATAAAATATTCCGCACCTCATACTCATTAAGGCCATTCATATTTTCTATTTTATTCAAGTGCTCACGCAAATCACCACCATTACAGTATTCCATTATGATTACGGGTAATTTGTGTTGCACATGACTTCTTTCTTTTAAATACTCTATGAATTTTTTGTCATCTACAGATACCGCACCCACAATAAAGTCTGTAGTGAGTCGTTCAATCCATTCGTATTCTTGAGACCAGCGGTTCAATAAAGTGTTCATTTCGTCTGGCCTTAATTTTGGATCTGGTTTTAAACGTTTTGTAGCTGCAAATAAAATAAAATTTTATTCAGTAAATATGCAATAAATATGTATATGTATTGCCTGTTTCCAGAGATTGTTTATTAAACATACTCTATTTAAGACATAAATTTTTAATATTAGAACCTAAAAAATGCTCCGGTATATTATCTGCAAATCTAAAATAACAATGAAAAGCCCGGGAAAAATTCAACCGAGTTTATGTCAGTGTATTTTATCAACATTGTTATTTATGCTGATGATTGTTTTGAATTTTTGTTTGAAATCTTTATTTCTGTTTGATTCAAATTACAAAAACTTGTGATGGGGATACAATTAAAAAAAATATTATGAATTTAAAAATCCAATTAGAGTTGTTTATTTTAATAAAAGAAAACAAAAATAAACGGATGTTCAACCATTATTATAGGGTTCTGCACTCAAATGTATCATTTGCAGTATAAATAATCGTGTGTTATAATGTGAAAGGAAATATATATAGATATACAGTCAAAGAAAAAAGTCTACATACAACGGTGTATGTAGAGTTTTTCCCCGCTAATTTTTATTTTTCTTTTCAATAGTTCCCATGTTATATTTTTTCATAAATGCAGTGGAAAAAAAAGGTTACATAGACCGGTGTATGTAGACCTTTTTTCCTTGACTTTATATATAAAACAGTTATAGATGTCCCTTTGATAGGAGTATTTCCCGTATTAAATTTATTCAAATATTGAAAATTTATTGAAATAAATAAATTTTAAATACATTTTACACTGACATTACATAATTAAAAAAAAAAATGAATCACTGAAATGAACAATAAAGGTATTCTGCTGCTATTAGTGCATAAGGATAAACTTCTTATTGTACCGGCTTCAATTTGCCAATTAAAAGTGAAAATCTATGGAAACAGCGATACACATTCCTGGATTCTATTGTTTATTGGCATTTCAGGAGCTTTTGAAAATAATTCATATGAAGAACTTTACACAGCGCTATACATGAATACTGCAAATGATACCCAGATACAGAACGGGCGGTAAAGAGGGTTAACCTAGATCTATCAAAACTCCAAGGGCCTAATTCTTATAATAGATAAACATCTCCACAAGTGTAATGTATTTAAGGCATAGCAAGTCGAAGCGCATACAACAAGTCTTAAACACACTGGTATGCGGATTGGAGTCCTTTCATTAGTTCCTACAAATTCAAACAATTCTTTTCACTAGGAAAAGGAATCTCGAACACGCTTCGTTACATGAAACGGCGATTTAATTTTCAAATGAAGTGGAATATTGGGGATTACGGACCACGTAGGAAAAACATTTCTCTTGCCTGTGCTAGATTCCTTAGCAGGAATTCAGATGTTAATCCCAGAAAAATCTTCTGGCTACAGACTGCGCAAAGGAAGAAAAATTGACTTTGGGTTCTCCATGGTGACAATATGATATTACCTAGAACAGTTTTCTTCCGAAACTTGCGGGTAATTGTCAATGAGAGTAAAGACTGAAGGGCTAAGTCTATCAAATGTGAATCCAAGTTGGAGATTAGTAGATCATGGGCTTTAATCCACAGCGCGATACAATTGGAATACGCCGTACGCCTCATAAAGCCCTTAATTCGAAAGGAAACTTTCACACTGTAAATTTGGTTTGATTTCTGAATATGAGGGTAATGGGATCGCGGACTATCCGACAAAACGAAGAAAAATTAGCCCCCAACTGGCTTTGAATCCTCCTGTTTATTTACAATAAGCCACAGATACCATTAGAACTTTGAAACAATTGAGAGCATGAATATGTGTTTCTATCCCATAACGGGGGAATATTAACTAATCTGCTTGCTTTAAGTAGAGCAAACGTAAGCCTTTAAACGGTATAATCTACGAACCATCGCAGCCTGAGCTACCACTTGAACCCAAATGACGTTGAAAACATAGACGTTTGTCAATACACAAAACCTCCAGCAGTAATTGAATTTCTTAAAGACGGAAGATTTATTTTATATGCTTTACATAATATTTTTTTCATGGAGGCTGGCGATATTTAATAGTTGACAGTTGAAGTTTAGAATGGTTTGCACTAATCGAAGTTGATCAATTACAATTTCATTCCTTTGCTGTATTAAGTGTATACGCTTCAACGATAACAAAAAAAAACAGAAAACAAAATCATGCAATTTCAGCAATTATCAACAATGCCCTCCCTCCCTATACGTAGAATTTGCACCATTTAAATAAAAACTGTATGTGAGAAGAGATTAATAAAACCTTATAAATTTAAAACTTTGTATGAAAAAATGTGTTATCGTAACATAAACATTGTATTAACACTCTTTTTTTTCTATAAACATTGCGTGTGGCCCACCATAAACAGTTTTTGTTTATACCCGAGCTTCTTAGTACAAAAATTAATTCTACTAAACTTAAAGAAGCGTTAACACAATCTCTATATAATTTTATAATACAATACAATAATATATTAAGAATTAATTGTTGTAGGATATTTTATAGTCGACTTTGTTGGAATTCATTCCAAATGTCGATTGTTATAGTTCTACCGTTTATTTATAATTCGTAGAATGTTTGCACATTTTTATATATATTCATAGATTGTATATATATATATATGTATATGGTATATATATGTATATGGTATATATTTGTGTGACTAATAATTGAATGAATGCACTGATAAGACTTAAAAGAATAAAATTTTTTTTTTTGTTTGATCTCACATAAAATTATATTTGAATAGTTGTATATATCGTGTTAAATACATGAATTATACAATGATAAACAGCAATTATGATTGTAACGGATGATCTCTTAACAGTTTGGAGTTTGATAATTTACGAACAAAAAAAAAAAGAAAAAAAAATTAATATTGTATGTGGAACGATGAAGGAATTCCTGTCATTTACACGTTTTAAAGATTGCTTGCGTACCTCTCCAATGGCAGCTGCAATACAATGTGGCCTACTAAAGCTTTAATTTTGACTACTTGTCGCTGTACTTTACGTACATATCACCACAACAAATAGTATAGTGTTTTCAAATCGCATGACCAACAATGCACTGCTTTAAATCGTGAGATTTTTTGTTCAGCAAATTTGCCTCTCAGAAGTCTCATGCTATCGGGTGCAGTCTAGCATGTGATACCTTCCCTTTGAAGCTACATGTCAAATTCTATCAGTTTGACCGAAAAGACGACATCTTATTCGTTTGAATCTGTTTTTTTTTTTTTTATCGTTCTCGAAAAAGTGCGGTCAGATGTTGCCACCGGCCAACAATTCCTACCACACAAGGCATATTTCAGTATGCGATTTGCATAAAATTCAGCAATTTTGTTTGTAGACGTATCCATTGTGCTACATATTAGCTTTGTTGCAGAAGATAATTTTGCATTACAAAACAACATGAATTTTGTTAAGAAAAAAAAAATATATTTTCCAAAGACAACAACAGGTGATTGACAACAGTTTATTGTATAACAGTTGCAAGGAAAAACAGTCTGCCGTGGAAAAACTGGAATATAAAATTCTCGCAGATTTGCTAAACCCTATTGAGGACAGTGCTGATTTTAGGGAATCTGCTGAAAAACCATCTAATGCTGGTTCCGACAGCGATTTAGGTTTAAATGGAAAACATGTGACCGTTTTTAAATTCTGATCGACAATCGATCAAATTTGAAAAATTTTCTTTATCTGTTTATGGGCAGAATGCTTTCATAGTTAACTGAAAAAAATAATCTCTATTTATGCGAAAGTTAATACCAAAAGTTAAATACAAAAAATATAACTTAGCAAACTATTGAGTAGAAAACCTAATAAAGTTAAAGCAGTGATGTATTGTTTAAGATGCCTCATTATTTATATTGGCCATTTTAGCTAAAGTTATGTAAAAATAAAGAAATTTTGAATAAAAAAGAAAATAAATAAAAATTTTCATACCAGCGAAATGTAGTTTTTTTTACAAGAGCATTTTGTTTTTCAGTAACAAGTTTTTCCTGTGTGAATAAATGAAACGGAAGTTACATTGCATATCACTTACTAAGATAGTAGAGTTTGCATGTTTAAAAAAAAACTTTACGAATTTTCCGATATTACTCATACACGGATTTTAAACACAATATGCATTTTGTTACTTTTTAAACACAGTTTTAATTAAATGATTAAATGATTAGAAGTCGCCGTAGTCTAGTAGGTAGTGTGTTGGCTTATTAGACGAAAGGCCAGGGTTCGAATCCCCGGTCAGACATCAAAAATGAAATATGAAAAAAATATTTCTTCGGCGACTTCCTCTCAGCAGATTTCTGGCAAAAACTCTGAGAGTAAATAAAATTGCCATGAAAAGTTTCTCAAAAAAAAAAAAATCTGTCGTTCGGAGTCGACTTTAAACTGTAGGTCCCGCCACTCATGTATAAAATTAGCACACACAACATAAGTGGTGTGAGAAGCTAGGCCGTAATCCTGACTGAAGGGTTGTAATGGCCAATTATGTATGTATGTATGTTTAATTAAATGAAGCGCAATTAAATAAAGAAGTATAATTTTATTTAAGAAAGAAGATTCATATTGAGATGTGATTATTCTTAGAGCATGTGAGCTGTAGATTTATGGATTAGTCTGCATTATTGGACAATATCTGCATTGCGTGAACAATATGAAATGATTGGCAGTGATATAGAAAAACTCATTAAAGGGCAGGACATGTCGCGTGTATGATCAAAGGTACCTCAACAGGAAATATGTTTAAAAGTCATCAGAGTAGGATTCATGGACGCTCACGTTAGAAAGATCAGTTTGAGGAGGACCCCTCCACACGTGGTAAATAAAAAATTGGAGAATAAGCACAAGACAAAGAGCACAGTAACCAACTGATTTGAGACAAATAGGCAATCTAGTAAGATATTTTAGAAATAAACAAGGTCAAGTCTCCTTATATTATATGAATTAAAAATATTGATTATACTGTAGTATATATTTCATCTTATGTGGCATGAAGTTATTCTCAATTTTATTTTTTTTTATTTTTTTTTAATTTTTCAAGTTCAGCGAATGGGAAGTCCAGAAGAAAATTGTTTATGTGTTTTCACATAATCGTAAGATGGTTATTTCTCATTACCTAATCCCTCGGGCAATGGAATTTATTAAGGATCACCTTTATCGGTGATTACTAACCTTCCGGGCATTGGTATTGTTATTTATGCTGATAACATATTTGCTGTCGCTTGCGGAAAACCTGAAGTATTTATATTGAATTCGAACAATCCTAATGCTGTAGTTGAACGTAGGAACGTAAAACCGAAATACCACATATTTACAGGAAAAGAGATTGCAGCATTACAACTGCCTACAGCTGGCTAATCATCTAAACGAAAATATTTAAAAGAAAAGTTACTAAAATCAACACATCACTTAGTAAGTGTTCGATTGTGAGTCACACACATTTTGTTTTTATTCAAATTTAATCAAACGCTTAATGAAAGATTCTATATGGCAGTATCATAAGTTGAAAATATTTTTAATTTTATTTATGCAATATACATGCAATACAGTATTACTATATAAATTTTTATTACACACGTTTGCATATCATGTTATTAATAAATTTTGTTTGCCAACACTCCATATTTGCAATATTTTCAAATTGTATCCGAAAATATTGACAAAGAAAAGACAATTCTAGTTGAGCTTTTATACAAAAATGTTCGCACAAATATTTAGTGAATAGAGGGAAGAGAGGGAATAACAAGCAATCACAAGCTTCATGTTATATCAGAGCTTAATTATTTTTTTTCGTTACTTTAAGGAATACAGGGCGGGGCTCTCTCAAAGCACCTTCATTGTCTTTTCATTATTTCATTGTTTCATTACAAAAAAAAAAGTTTCATTGGAAAAAAACCCCGGACCCCTTATATCTGATCGACAAAGAGTGAACATTTCATGGTGGAATTGCAGAGATTGCAGGATTTCCAAGCTGTTAGGACTCAGGTTTTACCATACAAATGCTGAATAAAAACTGAGTCTTGGTATGTAATTTATTAGTATCTTGATAGATTTTTTAACAGGCCATTGTGCCCTAAGGAAAATAAAGAAACATAGACATCCCTTCCTTCAACAGAGTTTGGGGAAATGCGTACTGTCGACTGTTGTAAGTTTGCGCTGATAATCGAAGACCCAAGAATATTTGCTGAGGTTTCTTTAATGATTTCGGTATTTTTGACCTGGAGATTTGATCCGAGGCTTCTGTTTTTTTTTTTTTTGTTTTGTTTCTCTTCTTTTCTCTTTGTAACCTGCCACCCACAATGAACTTTCCTGACCTTTGGTATTTTCACCTACTTTGGCAATCTAACCTTCACCTTCATTAATCGAGATTTTTGAAGAAATTTACTACGGTACAGTAGGTTTTACGATGGTAAGTTTGTCATTTGTAGTTGAACCCTATGTAAGCATTTATAGGATGTCGTGGTGAACAACTTTGTTTATAGAGCTCTTCTCTTTTGCAGAAAATGGTGCTGATTGACGATTCTACCATATTTGTTATTAATGCTATCCATCTGGGTGGAAATGGCAGATAAATTTCTGGATTAATTATTCGCAGGAGATTATAATTTTTTAATGATTACAACCATGGTGAAAATGTCTTCGTCTTCTCCGGGATTTAAACCTGGATTGACCGGGGTTGTGCTAAACTTTTAACGCAATACTATGTAAAGCCTTTTTAAATGCTTATAAATTTAATTCTAAACACATCATAGTTGATTTAAACGATTTAGAAAAAATTGTAGTTTAATGAATTAGAAAGTAACAGATTGCCTTTTTTATCTGCTTTTGAAAACTCTGATAGTCTTAGAAATTTTTTTCGCAAATTTCTGAAAGATTTTTCATTCATAAAGCTACAAATATGTAAACATTTCATTTTCGATATAACTCAGAACAAGTATATTTAAAATCACTTATAATTTGTAATGGACTTCTTGAATTCTAATCTTTGATGGAGACTGAATTTATATAATCCGATAATAGCGTCACAAATATATGTAAGTACACCAGATGGACATATTCAAAGCACATATGTAAGTAATTTTTTAGTGGTTTAATCTTGAATAGATTATCGGTTAACAAGCCGCAAAACATTTAAGGGTTTCTTAAATATATATTACACGTATAGTATTGCGATTACAGAAAAATGTAAACCCATTCAAATGTAAACGTAAACAAATACAATGCGAATATGATTACAAAAAAACGTGTCGTATTTATACCACAAAAAAATCCTGATAAAACTTAGACTGGTGTGTGTACACATATTTATCTTAGACATACATTTTAAGAGTCCACTTTAGTAGAAATTTAATCCTTATTTTCTTTATAATAGTTTCTGTTTTTAAAATTTATGTAGCGTTGCCAGAATTCTATGAAGTATTGAAAATAAATCGTTAAATTGTAAAATATTTTAAAAGCAAATATCTAAATCCTAATCTTGTTATTGTATTTGTTTTATTATATTTTAGAAGATCCGAAGGAAGGTTATATAGCAATTTAATAAAACATCAATTATATCTGATATTTTTCTGCAGGGGCAATTTTCAATTCCACTACGTAACAAGATTCAATATTATGATTGACAGACTTTAGTATCCTTTACGTAACGGCACTGGATTTAGCCAATATATTTCTTCAAAACTGAAAAATATAATTGAATAGGTTTGGTGGTTATGTAAGGCCATTACATTTTATCTTATCTAGACTTTTTTACACCTTCTGATGTTTCAGTCGGTTTTTCAAATATAAGAGTACAATAAAGGCAGTTGGATTAATATTTTGATTTAGTAATATACATATATTTAAGCATACTTTCTACATCGTATTATGGGTACCCATGCAAAAACGACAAACTGGACAAAAATCTTGTCGAGTAATAATCACAGACACAAAACGGTATTTGTGTTACACATCTTATGCGTTAAACAATGAAATGAACGCTTTCCATCTACTATTTTGAAAAATTTAAAGATTTCGACGCAAAAAAGCACCCGACAAATTGTTTATGTTTCATATAAAATGAAAACACAGGCCATCTGTCTTGCTTATATAGACCTGATGCTGTAAAACAATTGCACACAATTATGATTTTGCTGTTTCTGTTTTAGTAATTCATTGTAGACAAAATAATGAAAATCGTAGACTTCAATCCAAACGCTGTACACAAAAATTGTTTGGAACCTCTTAGTGGAGTTAGAGTTTTTGAGTTGCGATATAAGAATGTGTTTATTTTTCTTGTTTAATATAAAAACAAATAAGTTAGATCATGGTTCTTCTCTAATACATAAAATACGATTCTATTTAAAGCTTTTCGAATACAGTTGAGACTAGTAATCAATGACATTCAATAATTAAAAAAAAAAAAGAAAAAAAAACTTTGAAATAAAATTTTTATATGAATTAGAAACAAAAAAAATATTCACTTTTGCAAATGCTATTGTTTACGGTCATTTATTAATGGTTTCTGGTAATATAGAGTTGGTCCGTTTCAGCAATTCCGAATAGACGTTGGTGAATTGCGATTAACCTATGAAAACGGTGGATAAAGATAGACGGCAAAAAGGGTGGGAAAAGTCATAAAATATGCTACAGAATGAAAACAAAAACGATTTTGCTGATGATATACCACTTACTAGGATATTCTTGCTATACAACTAGTGGCGTGCACAAAACTTCGATTAATCTCCATAAATAATCTATGGGAAATCGGACAGTTTCAGCCAGGTAACCTACTAATAATAAGATGTCTTCTGCGATATTATTCAGGAAGAATGGGATAATATTATTCAACAATTTTCAAAGGAAGTAAATACATTGTCAGACATATGCACAGAAATAATCGCTAAACAGAGTACCTAACAAAGCATTAAAAACATAAAACAATTTCAATTAAAAATAAAGAAGTTAAAATAACACAACTGTATGTACATTTTATATTTGAGAAAAGTAAATTCAATGTTGAAAAAATATACCCTAATAATTTATGTTTTAGATAAAGAATAAGCACATGCAATTTAATAAAGAATAAAGAAAAAGCACATGAATTTAACTTAAATTTCATTCCAAAAAAATCCTGTACAATTTAGTGCGAAATAATAAAAATGTTTTCTCAAGAAATGAAAAAAAATTGATTTTGAAAAACTTGTCGAAAACAAAATCTAATAATATTTGATTGCTGATTCAGTTTTTGTTTTAGAAATAATATTATTTCATGTTCCATTTCTTTACAAAAATCTGTACGTACCTCTCTCTTACTAAATTGTCGACAAAATTAAAAATGCTGACGTTTGCTAATAAATGTTACAAATTCATTGTATTGTAATTATGCTTAAAATATTTAATAATTACATGGTCATGTTGGTCGTTCGATGAACGTTTAGGATTATATTTACTGGATATAACTACCTATATTTTCCTATATTTTTCCTATATTTTTCGACCTCACTCATGAGTCAAACGTTTAACTTCCATGACACTGAAAGTGATACCTTGGTTTACATGACTACCCATTCACTATAATCTTTCTTCATATCCAATCATATTCATACACACCAATAAAAAAATGTCCCAATCTGGTCAAATAGACCCGTTACAATATTTTTCTTATAGAACACTAAAATTACCTGACGACAAGTTCTGTCCACGCCCATTATAGAAAGATTTATACATGTTTAGGTTTTATTTCTATAACAAAATGTTATCATCAAACATTTGTTGTTTTTTGTTTAGTATATTTATTGTACGTTGGTAGTAGTCTTTACGAAAGTTTGTTAGGAAATATTGCGCCGCAAGCAAAAAACAAAAAAACAATTCTCAATTCAAGAAGTTTTCTAAAGGGTTTAGATTTTAATTATACAACCATACAATATCGCCTTAATATTTATTTTATTGTCTCTTGTTTTTTTTTATCAGATAAAATTTAAAGAGATTACATATAAATATTGGAGTTTTGTTTATTATTTCCAAATGCAATAAAAAAAACAATACCAAGAACAATTGAAGCCTACTTTGTTGATGTTTATTTATAAACAAAATTCCGAGAATTGCATATGAAATCACTTTTTTGTATGTAGTTGTATTGCGCGCACTTACCGATTTCTTGTCCAGTACACAGATTTTTCCAGTGATGCACCTCACCGAAGGCTCCAGCTCCTAAACGTTTTACTAAGTGCCAAGATTCGAAGGATGATAATGACATTCTGCTGCTGTTCATTTTGATTTGCACTAACTGCCATTAAGTAGCGCCAAGGAAATAAAATTAAATTTGCGGCACTTAGAGAATTACACGATACGAGACCTTAATACGGATTAAATTATACTTTAGCCAACGATCCGCGAATATTCTTTAACTTATAATAAGTCTTCCATGAATAAGACTGGCGAACAACAAGTTAACTTGTTACGAAAAATATGAATAAAACAAACAATGTTAAACGTGAGCAGTGATGGCAACTCAGCTATTTTCTAAGTGTGATTTATCGGTTTTCGCATTAGTGATAGATTGCAGTAGGTATTTAAAGCCCTTAGGTCTAGGCCAAACTTATAGATTTGTAATTGCAAGTAATTCAATCTGCTAACTGGTGCTGAAATAAAAATATTAAGTTGAAAAAATTGATTTGTTTGGTCCTTTAAAACATATAAACATACCAGTGTATTTCGTACCGCTTCTTGCTTATTCGTCCACTGTTAGAAAGAAAGCATTGCAAGAATCAAAAATGTCAAATGCGCATCACTAACAGCAAATGTTCCTACTTCCATTTACTACATGCAAGAATTAGACTCTGAGGTTGCTTGAATAAGCCCGTTGACTGATTAACTACGTTATAACTCGTACATTTCATTATTTCTCTTTTTATCCTCAGTCTAGTTAGCTTGTTAGATAGGAAACTTATTTTACCTTTAGTAAGAATTCGAACATATATATTCTTGAAAATCAGCCAAATTCTATAAAAGAAAAAAGAATTAAAAATTTAATTTTAACAGCATATACATATATTTTAATAAATAAATTTTTAATAAAAAATAAACCATACAAAATAAATATATACAAAATTTATATAAAATATATATAAAGAAATATTCTTTAAAATAAGTTTTAATTTTTATTTTAGCGATTTTATGATATCATTTAGCAATTTTTTATGAATAAAATTATCAACATTGTATAACAGGGTTTTTGATTATTAGTTGCCAGATAGGTTTAAGCATAACATTTAAGCGATTTTTTATGTGGTATTTTAATCTACAACTTCAAAATATTTTAATAAAATCTAAATAGATTTTTTATTCCTTTTAATTAATTTTATAAAGTAACTGGAAAACAGAATATAATTGAGCAATTAATTCAATTTTTCAATTTTAGAAACACACACCGTTTTTATCACAGTTCCCGTTAGAAGCACATAGGTTTTCATATTATCTGCGTCGAGTACAGCTTTTCGCATATAAATCACATAAATACACATTCTATAATCTATAATTCTATAATCTTTTCTAAAACCGAGTCTGAGGTATTTTGGCATTAACAGAACAATGCATCAATTATTTTAGAGGATTGATAAAAAAAAAAAGAATACTAATTTTTAATATAATTTGTGAATAATTGAATTGGAAACCGTGAAACGATCGAATAGATGTACTAAATACCATTTCGTTTAAATTCTGAAATTATATGGTGTATCTCATTTGCACTATTATACGGAAGACACTTTAGAGTAAGATTTATCCTCGTGGGATATTTATTCTTAAACTTGATGTCCTATATACATGCAAAATCTTGTGCAACTATAAATTATTGTCTCTGTCAAGCAGTTAAGATTTCTCTGTTAAAATCAGAATTTATTCTCTTAAGACCAAAATACATTTTAATTTTCGGTTTGCGTCTTGAGTTTCCAAATCACCCACAAGTCATAATCAAGTCAAGGAAATTCATTTTCCTATTGGTAAAGGATTCTTCATCAATAAAACCACTTTCCACAGACTGTAACAGATGAGGCGTAACAACTTGTTATGGGGATAAAACATTTTCTAAAGGAAACCAATCGGAGTCCAGAATTAATCTTGCTATTGCAGCAATTTTTATATTAAAGAATTCAATTAAGTTTGGGTTAAAAAGGGGGGTTAAGGAACTTCTTTTCATGGCAAGAAACCAAGGGCACAAACGTATGAGGTGAAAGATAGTAGCCACAGCTCCAGCAGACACATTCGATGAAATGCCACATTCTTCATCGAATAAGACATTGAAAATCGTGGTTTTCCATGTGATTTAAGGCATCAGTGCCCTCCTTATCAAAAATTCAAAAATAGTACAACAGTATTCCACGTAACTACATGCTCCAACAAGACGAGCGGCGAAAACCTAGTCTCACTAGCGCAATACTTATGACCTTTAAAATTTCGTAGATTGCGGAGGCCGGTCAGTTCATTAGCAGTGCAATCTCTGACGATATCTTACGTACTGCAACCCATGTAAGCATTATCTTTGAATTATCAAAATTTTATAAATAATTTATCAAGAGATTTTCCTAAAAAATCTCTACACTTAATAGTCACGCTTCCGCCTGAAAAACACTGCCGTCATGAGGTAGCTTATACGAAAGTTTAATATCAGAACCCTTGGTAAAGATACCACAATCCACTCTGTCCTGAATTTTGGAGAATTTGGAATAAATCTGAAGGCTCTCACTAGTACTCAACGGATCTTAAGACCGGAAGAAAATTTCAATATAATTTCATATAATCGACCTGGTCATGGGTATGTCTTCCCAAAATTGCAACAAGTACTTACCATCACTATCTCAGTTTTCTGCTCTAATAGGTCAGAGAAGTAGAATTTGTACAGACAGGAATTTTTAAAGAACTGTCATATTAAAGCCATCTTTATTAGGTTGACTGTAAGTTCTTACTGAAACTTACTTCAAAAACTAATGTGGTGTTTTGGTATATAGTTATTGGGAACTGTCTCAGCTTTTTGTATAGAAAAATTCTGCTTAATCTGAATACTCATATAGAAAATCAATATTGCCTCCCTTCTTGTAACTCCTCCTGTTTCATAGCCTACCATAGAAAAATTTGCAGATTTACATTTTGAAGAAAACAAATGGATCAAATGAAGGTCTAAGGACTAATGAATAAATGATCCAAACCATTCTCACAAATTTAATATTCAAGCGAAAAACCATACTAAATACCATACTAAACTCTTGGCTATAATTTGTTTTTAATTAAATCTTGACATTTTTGACATTGAATGGGTAAGATTATTGATCAAGCGTGGAGTCTCTTTGTACTTCACTCAACCTAATTTCGAATGAATTTGAATTTTAATTTCTGACATCCCACAGATTTTTTATAACATCAGCAAACACTACACGTCACTCCATAAGTATGACCTCTTGTTCTACATTTTATTTGCAGCGTTTTGTAACATGTCATTCATTAAAATATCTTTGTATATACTTTTTTCAATACAATCGATGCATATAAAATTTGGTCTGAAAATTAACTTCATAGGTAAGAGTTGGGAACTACTGCCAGCTTCCAGCGAAGGATGTTGAATAACATTCATCGGTCTGCTTCTTTGATTGTTATTCAAGTAAGGAATATCACTATTTTTTGTATGAATCCGCTTGATTTGGATGTCAAGTGATGTGCAGCAAATTGTGCAATACTCCTGAGGGAATCGGACGGGAATAGCTCCCGTATAGTCACTACGTTTTTGTGAACATGAGGGTCGACCTCCTTATACCTATTGAAAGAATAGGATTGATTCGATAAAATTTCCTCAATGTTTCTTATCGGATATTTTTAATATAAAAAAAAATTTATGGGGATATATTATGATTAATCTGAATCCATGGCTCAAGTTGGAGAGTGGCTTCTGCAATTATGGCGTAGAAAAAAGATGATAACGTTTTCATTCATACAAAAATAAACCTAATATATGTATGTATAAGGCTGTAAACTAACGAAGTTATACGATACGACATGAATATTCGGTTCATTAAGATATTCATCTAGAATGAGCAATAGCCTTAATTGATGGTAAGTTATTCTACTGCAGCACTAGTCTTCGCCTTGGTCAGTGCATGCACCAGACTGACTGTTTCGAATGTCTATCACAGTGCATGTGTTTCACTGCTCTCGTTTAAAGTTCATATTGACTGAGTGTTACGAATGAGAGCGCAGGCCAGGCAAATGAAGGAAAGTACGTGCTTATTTATACTGACTTGATTACGTTATAATCTCTGAATAGAATCTAATAACATTGAACACATTGCAAGTGAACAGGAATACCACCACCATTCATTATTTTCATTAAGTGGTACAGTCGAATAACATTGAAAGGTTTCTCAACGAATTCGCTAATTTATCTTCATGGTAATTAATGTTATGAGAGTGATGTCGACTATTGGGAGAGAAGTCCATCACTTTGTACATGCTGCAGGTTTTCGAAAATAGAAAATAAAGTAAAAAGTATTTTGATGGATTAGTTTTTTATTATAGACGCTATGATGTTGAAAAAAATTAATGCAAATGAAATGAAGCAAGCAAATTATAAGAGCTATACAGTCCATTACTTCTAAAAGCGACAAAATGGAGTACATTTATATTATAATTTTTTCTTTTGAAGTCAAAACAACTAAATTTAATTTAATTAAAGGGCAGATGGTTAAGTATAGTTCAATGGAATTCTTTATTTTGTCTGTGTTACCAAGGTTATTGCAATGCAAAATATTCCCCTTTCCTTTACAAGTACACTATATTGAGTTATATAATATGGAATTACATTATTTAATATAAATTTTTCAATTGTGAAATAGATTTTTTAGGGTATATAAGAATTTTTAAGTTTATATAAGTACCTTTTTTCAGCTTGTTTCAACTTAGCTGCTAAGGTACGTTCTATTTGATTTCTTTTTTTTTTTTCTCAAAACGTTTCCAATCATATAAAAATATAATTCGTATTTCCCAATAACGCTGTTGAAAATTTTAAGATTTAACACGTAAAATTTAAACAAATTATTTCATTATTTAGTTTCACTTACTGCAAGTAATCCATTTTAATAGTTTTTATGCCAATTTTTTTATTAGTAAATAATATATGCATCTTATCCTTATGCGTTAACGTTCATATAACGGTTAAGTAATTTAATTTAATTGCTAAAGAAAACATTAATTTTTATCAAACACTATGGAATTTGTTCTACAATCAGGTACAAATTAGGAACCCCCAACTTGGATGCCACAGTTGCTCTCAAAAGTAATTTATTTTTTAAATCTGGCAATACTAAAAGTGCTACCCATAAAATATAATACTAACTGTTGCCAAGCAATAATAAAATATGACAAATGTAATATTAACTGTTGCCAAGCAAAATTAAAATGTAATTGTGAGTATATTTTGTCATGTTTTGTATACCAGTAATTAGTTTATAATTTTAAACAATTATTTAAAAAATAATTCAAAATTTTTAATTAAAATAAAAATTATAAAGTTATTCGGATTTATTAGGATGTTCTCGTGCGTTATAAACAGGTTTGGAATGGATTTTACTCAATTCAGGAGCAGTAAAATATTCAGGATTACATGTTTGGTTTCAGGTTTATTGGAATGTTAACTAACTTTTCAAACAGGTTTGGAATGGCTTTATCTCAATAGCTTAGTGTCAATGTAAGAGCATGTCTGTGAATTATATGGCAGGCGGTTATATATGCCAATTAAACACCAGTTGCATTGCAAATTGATCAAGATGACATAAAATGTTACAAATGGTAACTGGCAATGAGCATTTTACTTGTAACTGCATTTCATTTTGTGATAATTGCAAATTTATGATCCTTTGTTGGCAAAGCAACTGAAGTTCGATTGTCATACACGGTCGACCCGGTAAATTGCATTTGTATTGCTTTAGAAGACAGTTACTTTACATATTGTGTATTCAAGGTGGCGTTATATCTACAGCAATACAATAACAGGAATTTTGCTTCTACTGAATGAAGAATTAACCTCAAAATACTCATTGAAAATTCCAATTGAATTTTTTATAAAGTCTAATTAATAAATAATTTATTCTATTGAAAAATTATTTAATTTTACTTACACCGCTTATGCATTGACATTCTTTCCCTACAGATAATATAACAAGCAAAAATGTCGGATGACATATTTTTTCATAGAGCCTTAATGTTATCAATTGCCTCAGTTTATAGTGTCAACGTACAACGTACACGCTACTAAATATTCAGTTGTTAGGAAGTTTAACAAATGCACTTACCATTGGTAGGTACCCCTTTGTAAAATCAAATGAATTTTCAATGAATAGAATTTATTTATTTACAATTTGTAAAAAATTTAATTGGGATTTGAGATTTTATTTTTATTATTATTATTTTGGCATTCTTACATCACAATAGAAACAAAACCAGAAGAAAAAAGACCATGCCCTCAATTGCTATCGAGAGAGGCTTGTTCCCGGGCCTGTGATCCGTTATTCGGTTTGACACAAAAACGGGTCACATTTTAACCAGTACTGCTAGCACAACTACTTTGCGCTCATTGGTTCCATAGCTAAAACCAAGTGAGGAGGCGCAATTCCTACAATTACCCATCACTTAATATCATTCCACTTACCAAGCTATATCCATCCTAACCATTTATTTCTAAACGTACAAGTTTACATCATTTTATTTCAATAGGGAAACACTTCCTAGTGTATCATATCATAGTATATCGAAATACATAGCTAATGTATTTGCTGTAGAATGGCTGCCATTTTATATGAATACGCCCCAATACTATCGTGAAAATATTAAAAACGCAAAAATAAATCAGAAATTAAGCAGGGGCAGAGAGTCAAAATTTTATACTCTAAACGCATTAAGTGTTTAATTTGGCAGCACTTCTTATAGCGAATACTGGCAACTCTACATCGTACTAGTCATTCACTAGCACACGGTTAAAAGCGAATTGGCAGTTTGATTTCGAAAGCCGGCCGCTAAAGTACGAAACAGCTCAGCAACAGAGTAAAACACTGGACTATTTTCAATTGAATACTTTATTAGTACAAAGTGCACGTTTTTTATAACGAACAAAAAAATTATTCTATTACAATATTAACATTCTGTTATTAAGTGTTTAACTCTTTAAAAACAATAGCAACATGTCTTACCACAAGCCAGAAGCTAAAGCTATCCAAGAATTGAAAGATATTGCCCAACGTTTGCGTATACATTCTATAACCTCCACGCAAGCCTCCAAATCTGGGTAAGTTTTTTATTTTTATTTTTTTATTTTTTGTATTAATACGTCTACTTGCGTGCGTTTAAAAGGTTATAAAAAAAACAAAATAAATTAAAGTAATATGGAGTAAAAGTAGTTTCACCTTCATTGAGTTTCAGATAAAAAAAATTATTTTTTTTTTCTTAATTGTTCATGGACAACCAAAAACATGGAAACCACGTGTTTATTTTTCTAAATCATTTAATATTTTAAGTTCACTTAAGTAAATATTCATGTTGTATATTTTTATTTATTTTTATTGTTATTGTTGTAAACTGATTTTTATTTCTGATAAGCATTAGAGAGTGTAAAAGGAATCTTGTTTTATTTTCTAATTTTTTCATTAATGACCTTTTGCGACCTTGTTGTTAATGTAAATGTTCTAACATTACTTCTCATTTTACTTTAACAGTTACATTTTGGAAATCTTATTCGTCTAGAATGACGGAATGTTTTTGTTATTTTTGAAGGGTTACTAACAGTACAGTAACAGTTTTATAGGGTTTTCGCTACAAGATAATATTTTTATTTGTTGATTTTGTGTAATTTTTTAATTATTGATGATGTATTGTATCTAATTGGTTTTAAATATAACTAGAATAAAATCTAATTTGAAATAAATTTTGAACGCATATGAGTATATTAATTATGTTCGTTCTAATAATTTTTTCTAGCTCTGACAAGAAGTTTTTGGTTATCGTGTAATTACTCCCTATTGTCCAAAAAACTTTAAATCATGTTTCGAAACATTTCAAATCGCTTATGCGGTTTTAAAAGACTTGAACAGAAATAATCAAGTAAATCTGTGTTAAAAATATAATTTCATGAGTACTTATTATTAGTCTATGATCGTGTAGAGGGCTAAAGTACTCGACCATACGATGCATTGTACTTCCTATAATTTCAATGTCAGAAAGAATAACTCCATGCCTACTATTTTATGCGCATTCAAGTGTCTCTTCTGAGATACGTTAACGATGTTCAGACTTCTCATTCATTATAACATTTTCATATTGGGCTTGAAGTGATCCCAAATCTGAATAAATATTCTATGAATCTACAGTGCCCGATCAAAAAATAAGTTACTATTTTCAAACTACTTCTGGATAGTTTGATGCAAGCTGAATAGCTTTCGTTTTGATTGTATTTGTATGTTTAAAATCTATAAAATATAAAATATTTGTAGCAGCTAATAAGAGCTTTGGATAATATTTCAAGCTAACTTAAATGATTCTCCGAAATTTTTCAACGTTGTGCCATAGATCTTACTCAACTGATCATTATAACCAAGTCTGTCACGATTACAACTTAGTTTCTCACGCCACCCATGTTGTGTGTGCAAATTTTTATTCATGAGTCGACTCTCAACGTCAGACATTTCTGAGCAGCTTTTCATGGTAATTTTATTTATTGTCAGAGTTTTTGCCAGAAATATGCTAATAGGAAGACGCATTGTTTTGTTCGAGATGGGGCTGCAGTTTGAACCACGGTTCCACTGCTAAGCTAACACGCTACCTACTAGACTACGGCGACTTCAAAAGTGCTGTAGATCTACTTGATCAAAGTCTTCATATTTTTATATTCGAGTTTCTGATATAGCAATACGGTGCTATAATCATTTGTAATATGTAATGTGGATGGCATTGAATTTTTTCTTTGTGTAAAACTGTCAGTAGTTCTTCCTATCTGTATATTGATTTTCTTGTTAGAATATGTAATCATGAAGGTTCTGAAATCCTTTGGGAATGCTGAGGAAAGCACTATCATCTGCAAATGTAAAATTGTGCATGTGACTACTTATTGGTATATCTGAAGTATACTGCCCCTAGTTACATTTAATTTAATTTAATGGTCAATTGGGAACACTTATTCGTTTTATTGTATAACTTTTCAATAACTCTACTATATTACTATATAAGTTTAACCTCAATTTAAGTACTAGGTCCTTTTGTCAAACATTGTAGAAAGCTTGAGAAATACGAATAGATCAAGAATGCTCTTCCTACTATTTGTAATAACCTGTGAGTAAAAATTTTTGCAACAAAAAATT
>QOCX01000405.1:45239-74240 GCA_005959815.1 Sarcophaga bullata | reverse complement strand
TATCTGAAAAATATGTAATTTCTGTTGCGTTTCACATTAAGCCTTTTGATATAAAAAAATATAAAAATTTTATTTTTTATTAAATATTTTAAACCTATTTATTCTGTATGTATTTTACTTTATTAAATTAATGATTTTTAATTCAAATATCCCTTTCCGTTCCATTGTTCTTGAACAATTACATATACAATATATAGAAATTATTTAAAAAAATGCTTACTAAATAATTAAAAAAAAATTCAATGCGTCAATGTAAATGTAAAATACATAGGATTTTTTTAAATTTTAAAATTTTAAGTTTTTATTTATTTTGCTTTTAACTGCCTATGACTCCAACTATTTTAATTTTTAAGTTATTTCTGAGAAAAAAAAAAAACAATATATGGTTTTAATGTGCGAAGATTTATGATTTATTTGCTATTTAAACACTTTTCAATACAAATAAAATTTATGAAATATTTTTAGAGAGAGAAAAAAAAAACAATAATTATAGTTACTAATATATTGTTACATATATACGTTCAACAAATTCTAAACAATTATTAATTACTATGATCATCCCATATTTATTCACTACACTATATACGATAGACATACCACTGTATACAATATAGGGGGGGGTATAATCGCCTGATTTTGTTTTCTTTTTGTATTTTATTTTAATTGAACCAATCATTGGAATATTATTTTCTATTACCTATTTTAATTTATGAATGATAAGAGCTTTTTTTATTCCCTCATTTAGCAACAGTTTTCTATAAAGAGTATGTAGCGGAAAATTATAGTGATAACAAAACAAGAAAACGTATTGTTAAGACATACAGGCATACATACATAATATGTTAATTAATAATTACCTTGCATTTATATGCAATTCAAATACTTGTGCAGTTTTCGATAAGAAATGTCATGCTATAACGGCAAACAAAATAAGTTAATCAAAGGGATTTAAAATATAATTTGTTTTATTATTAGGCACACACACACACACATGTTATCAAATTGTATAAATAAAATTTAATCTGGTTTATCTAATGTTAAGAAGATCACACATATACATATGTACACACGTATATTCCAGTCAAATTATATTTTAAATACAAAAAGTTAGATAAACATTTACTTTTAGAAAATAGTACATACATATGTACAATATACATGTAGTAGTCATATATAGTAGTGCATAGATAAAAACTAACCTACATTGTGTATCATTTAATTAATTTTTTAAGTTAATTTTTCATTTATTTTTTTAAGTATATTATTCGTACACAGTATTCTTTTGTTGTTGTTGTTTCAAATTACAATGCGTAAAACCAAAAGTCATTAAAGAAAAATTTAATTAATTTTGCCTTTGAAAACCAAACCACAACAGTGGCACTTTCATTAAATCTAATAGAATAAACTTAAAAAATGAATAAATTTTAAGTATAGTAACACTTTTATAATTATATGAATATCACAATCAATATATTAATATCTAAGGAACATTGATTGAATATTTTTTGATATAAACCAATTCTTTGAGTAAGAATTGTTGTGAATTGCCACATTGTTCTACTAAAATATAATTTTGTCTGAGTAAATTTGTGTTAAGAAAGTTACTAAATTAGTTACTGGAGTTGGGCTTTCCATTCGACTATATTACCCATTCATCTCTCCATTTCATATGAGAGCCAATACCATAATTTCTTAAAAAAAATTTTAAATCTCTTTCTTCATAACATAAGTGAGCTAAAATCAAAATTTCTTGTAGAGAAATTAAATATTTCTTGTAGAGGGAGCGGTTCCGAACGAATTGCTGGAAGTGCTATCAAATGAAGACCACCGGCAGCAATATTATCCCAACTCTAGAAATAAGTTTTGTTGCCTTTTTTTTGTCAAAACCCTTTAATACTGTTAAATATGAACGATACGATTGTAATTTAAACAAACTTATACTAAAGTGGAAACAAAAACTATAATATTTGCTGTCCTGGGTTTTATTACAACTTTTTTTTTAATTTCCATGCAGGACTTGGAAATTTTTTAAAATAATAGATTTTCAATCATGATCATATTTAACAATTACAATGTATTTAAAAATAATTTACCAATAAAATTAGCAATAAATTTTAACAGAATTCGTTTGTGCATATAATGTAAATATGTATACAGATGGACACACCTCTTCGATTCGCATAAGTGTTATGCAGGTTAACGAATTGTTAAATCAATATTAAAAACTTCAACGTATTTTAATTTAATTTTTATTTTAAACAATATTTTTTTTGTTTTTGTTTTTTCTTATCAATTCTTTGACTGATGATATTTTTTGTAGGCGCAGAAACATGTGCTTTCTAAACAAATAATAAATGGTTAAAAAAAAGAAAATCCTGAACTCTATGTACATACCATACAAAATGTATGCACTTATTTTTTGTTGTTGTCATCTGGTAAATATTAAGAAACAAGTTCAATGTTTTAGTTCAGTAGAATCGATTGACATTAAACCCATTTATTGTGTGTTTATACGTGTATGCTTACATATGCAAAATAATAATAATGAATACATATATACATACTACATAGCCCCAAACAAATGCCGTCTAGACAGACTTTCTTTCATTTAAATGATAAAACAAACTTTCAAAATCTACATACAATATACATACGTATACAAAATATGTGTATGTATCATCGAGGTACAGACAAGCCCCCTTCTATTTAAAGACCACGTGCAAAGATATGAATACGAACAAATATATTAAATCGATTGATAAGTTTATGGTTGCGTAAAATCGATATCCACATAGTACATACATATATACAAATGTACATATGTATGTGTTATATTTAGGGATCATAAAATATTATTTGGTTGATTAGCGTCGAAATATTTTCTTCTGTTTTAACAAGATTACCACCATTTGATGAATTTCTATATCAAATAATTATTCCTTTTAATTTTTATAATTATTATTTCTTTTTCAAAATTTTTATAGAATTTGTAAAAACTAATTAGTTGGACTAATTTTAGTAAGGAATTTTCAATAGGAAATTCAAAGTTTAGGCTTAATCCATCGCAATTCCGAGGAGTAGTGGATGCTTTTAATTGTATACCATCCACCACCGTAGTATAAGTTTGTATATGTGTGTTTTGTGTGTATAAAATATAAGATAGTCTGTTATTATTTATGTAGTAAAACTTTAATATGGAATTTTATGCGTTTAATTTTAGTCATCCAACATCATGTGCATCAATTGCCGAAATCATGTCCGTATTGTTCTTCAATACAATGCGTTTAAATTTGAAATTCCCACGTGATCCGTCAAGCGATCGTTTGGTATTGTCTAAGGGTCATGCTGCTCCCATATTATATGCTGCCTGGGCTGAAGCTGGTCTCTTTCCAGTTGAGGAATTGCAAAATTTACGTAAGGTTGACAGCGATTTGGAAGGTCATCCAACACCCCGTTTGAACTTTATCGATGTTGGTACCGGCTCTTTGGGTCAGGGTGTGGCTGTTGCCGCCGGTATGGCCTATGTCGGCAAAAATTTCGATAAAGCTGATTACAGGTAATAGATTAATTTAATGTTATTGCTTTTTTATATGTTGTTGACATATGTTTTCTTATATTGTTTTTATAGGACTTATGTTGTCGTTGGTGATGGTGAATCTGCCGAAGGTTCCATTTGGGAATCTTTACATTTCGCTGGCTATTACAAATTAGACAACTTGTGTGTCATCTTTGATGTTAACCGTTTGGGTCAATCTGAACCCACTTCATTGCAACATCAAATGGACATTTATCGTAAGCGTTTGGAAGCTTTCGGATTCAATGCTTTGGTTGTTGATGGTCATGATGTTGAGGAATTGTGCAAAGCTTTCCACGAAGCTGCCAATACAAAGAACCAACCCACTGCCATTATTGCCAAGACCTATAAGGGTAAATTTTTCCCCAATATTGAAGATTTGGAGAATTGGCACGGCAAGCCTTTAGGCGATAAGGCTAATGAAGTCGTTAAGCATTTGCAAGGTCTTATGATCGATTCTTCTCCCCGTGCTCCAGCATTGACTCCCCAAACCCCCACCAATTTGAAACCAGCCCCAGCTGTTGATATTACAAACGTAACATTGTCCACTCCACCAGCCTACAAATTGGGTGAACAAGTAGCTACACGTCTAGCTTATGGCAATGCTTTGGCCAAGTTGGCCCAAAATAATGATCGTGTTATTGCTTTGGATGGTGATACCAAGAACTCTACCTTCTCAGAAAAATTGAAAAAGGTTTTCCCTGAACGTTATATTGAATGCTTCATTGCTGAACAAAATTTAGTTGGTGTTGCCATTGGTGCTGCCTGTCGTGATCGTACTATTGCTTTCGCTTCTACTTTCGCCACATTCTTTACTCGTGCTTTTGATCAGATTCGTATGGGCGCTATTTCACAAACCAACGTCAACTTTGCTGGTTCTCACTGTGGTGTTAGTATCGGTGAAGATGGTCCTTCCCAAATGGGTTTGGAAGACATCGCCATGTTCCGTACCATACCTGGTAGTACAGTATTCTATCCTTCCGATGCTGTAAGCTGTGAACGTGCCGTTGAATTGGCAGCCAACAAGAAGGGTATATGTTTCATTCGTACCTCTCGTCCCAACACAGCCGTATTGTACGACAACAATGAACCTTTTGCCATTGGCAAAGGTAAAGTTGTCAAGCAATCGAACAAAGATCAAGTTTTGCTAATTGGTGCTGGCATCACTTTGTACGAATGCTTAAATGCTGCTGCTGAATTGGCAAAGGCTGGCATTAATGCTCGTGTTATCGATCCATTCACTGTCAAGCCTTTGGATGTTGAATTGATTGTTGAAAATGGACGTGCCTGCAATGGTCGTATTGTTGTTGTTGAAGATCACTACCAGTAAGTTTATTGTATAGTTTCACACCTTGGGTTTTTATTTATTAAAAATGCTTTTTTCTTTACAGACAAGGCGGTTTGGGTGAAGCTGTTCTTTCAGCATTGGCTGACAAACGTGATTTTGTTGTCAAACACTTATTTGTACCTACCGTACCTCGTTCGGGCCCACCGACTGTTCTTATCGATCTTTTTGGCATTTCAGCTCGTCATGTTGTTAACGCTGCCCAAGAAGTTCTTAACTTGTAAATTTACCAACCGTAGTAATGATGGTTTTTATAGTTGTTAGCATTTAATCGCCTATGAAAAGAAGCATATGCACCGTACATAATGCATATTTATAGTTATTTCTCTTTATTTTAAAAAGATTTGTTTTCTTTTATAAAAATTCTTCTATATTTTATGGAAATATACAAAAAATTTATTTTGTTAGTACTTTAAGTTAATTAACTGGGCATAATTTATGGTAATTCTTCACTTATTTTTCCTTTTTTTTTTTAATCAAAAAATAAATCATTAAGATTTCATTCCTTAAATTCTTGCACAACAAACATACGAAAAAAATAGTAATAAAAGACAATAATCACAGAAAAAATAATGGCGCTTTATGTTGTCTCAAATATTATCTCTGTATACTTTACACAATACAAATACAATAGCGTTTTTATTTTCTAAATATTTTATACAAAATTTTTTTCTAAATACTTTGAAATAAATGTGTAACCTTTAAATAATTATGTTTAAACATTTGTTTTCATTTTAAATTGACATAAACTGCTGATTACTTATTTAATTGGCCATTACAATTCTTTAGTCAGCCTCCGAACGATAGGCAGTTCTATTTACTCTGAAAGTTTTTGCCAAAAGATTGCTGAGAAAAAAAAAGCAACCGAAAGATGTTATTTTTTTCATATTTAGCTTTATTCAAAATGTTAGAGTTGAGATTTGAGTTCCCAACCTCTCGGCCAGTATGTCAACACACTTTCCACCTACCTGTTGCTACCAAATAAAAGTCTACTGATTAATAGCAACACTCATATTATTTTATTTTTCTACGGGAAATGATAAAGCTTGTCTTAGGTCCCTCTATTTCTTAAAACCCAAATATTTTTTCCAGCATATGGCTTTGATAACTGTGCCCCAGCTATAAGATATATGCGAAAGGATCTTATTGTATCTTGAGAATGTATTGTTTGAAAGAACACAAAATTTGAAACCAGCAATAAGACTTGGTTGATTTCATTTCATTTTTATTTTTGATATACAAAAATAGATCCGTATACTTTGGCCCATGTAAGGCGTTGTTGTAATTTCTAATTCCTAAACATTGCATAAAAGTATCATTTGAGTTTACTTGAGCGAGGTTGGATACAACGAAAAGTTCGAAGCACGGGTCATAGACGAAAAACGGTGAGCTATAGCAAATGGTATTTAAGGTTGTCTTATAAGGTACACATAATTGAATTAAAATAAAAATAAGTCTCAAGTTGTGAAGCAGAACGTTACTTGTTTGACCTAAAATACATCCTGTTAGCTATGATAGATAGAATAGATTGATAAAGCTTTCAACTTAATGTTAAAATAATAATAATCGTGCGATTTTCTGGTATCGGAGATAAAATTTTGACTTTCCTAAAGGAATCCCACGCATCCTGTACTCATTCACAAACGTAATCACGTTTTGTAGACACCAGATAAATCTGTTCGGTTATGGATAAACGAATAATACAATTTACATTATTATTTATTTATTTTAGTTGATTGATTTTATTGTGATAAGAATTCGTTAACAGTTATAAATCATTTTTACAATTACTTTCACTTGAAATATATAAAAAAAAAATACTTTGAAATGCGAAACATTAATGAATATGTGATGTAATAATAAGGCTAACTTTTTTGTTTTTTAATAAAAATTAAACAAAAATTAATTAAAATAAATGATGAAAATGATAAGAGATAATGTATTATGAGAGTAATTAGTTAATTAAGTCTGAGTATTAAATTGTCTTAAGCCACGTCGACTTGTATGGATTTTAAAACATTCTTTTCTGAATCTGTTAAATGGCTAACAAACATGGGAAAATGTTCACTGCTTGAGAAATTTTGTAAGAATTTCGTAAGATTTTCTTCCATATTTGCCTGGAATAAGGGATCTTTCAAAAGTTCTTGAGTCAGCTGATCATCATCGGAGTTCTCTTCATCATCATCATTGAAATACAAATCCGAGATAAAGCGTGCTTTTGGTGGTGAATTTCTGCTTGGTTTATCACCTGCTGCACCTGAAGAAGGATCTTCCTCTTCATCTGTGTCGGTTTCGTAGTCAGCTAATTTGGCTTCTTTAAGATGATCGAGCTCGTTTATTAGCAATTTAAACATTTTTACCAATGCCGGCATGGCGACCCACTGGTGATTGGCAGTGGCTTGAGAACGAGTTTTAATACGTGGCGAATTGGCTTCGTTTATTACCAGATCTTTTACAGTAATGGATGTTAAACGTGCATCTTGAGTGGTAACTCCATATTCGAAAAGTTTACATAAAGCCATGGTTGTTACCTTACGTTCATAAGTGCCAAAGAAGGAAGTTTGTTTAGCCAACCAATTGGAGAAAACAAATTGCATTGCTGGTTCGCCAGTTGGTCCTGGTACGGTAGATAGGAAATTTAAAACTGCATCCATTTGGGTAAGGAAGAGATGAGCAAATATTACTACTAAACTCATGATGACCTTAAGACATTCAACCAATTGCATTTTACTAATGACAGCCTTCAGCAATAAGTCGACATTTTCACCCAACATATTACCCATTTTAGTGATAATTGTAATGACCAAGCGGCCAATCTGTCCTGCTGTCATTTCATTATTCATAGGATTTAACAGCATAGTTGTCAATTGCATGGTGTAATTAAGACCCTCACCATTTTTGTACGAACAAATTTGTTCTGGTGAAACAAAAATGAAGGCACGCAGGCACTCGCCACCGGCCACCATTACAGCCTGATCATCAGAACGCAAAACACAATGTATCATAGCCGGGAATGCAGTCTCTACTAGAGCGGCTGACAGTGGAGCCTGAGAATACTTGACAACGGTAGTGAGTACATCTAAGGCGATATCTTGTTTGGCCGCATTCGCTTGTTCGCCTTGTAATGATAAAATGCTAACAATAGTGGGTATGAATTTCTCTTGTAAAGGCTGCAAACACTGAGGATTTTGGCACAAAGCCTTGATAAGATCCTGAACAATTTCGAGAATAAATGGATCCTCCGGATATTTAAGGAATACTGCTATGGCCAATGGTATAAGTTTTGTTTGAGCTTGTACAGCAAATGATGGATCGAACTAAAAAAGAAAAGGCCATTAATATTTAAACTGTTTTGTTTTTACTATTAGAGTTACCGTGATTATAGTTGTCAGAGACTCCAAGAGCATGCCAAGCACTGAACTCTTACAACCGGGTATTATGGCCAATATGCCTTCAACAAATCCAGGAAGTTTTGCTTGAATTAAAGCACGTTTTTCGCCTTCAGCTTTTTCGTGAGCCTGTACGAAACCATAAATGGCTCTGAATTTAGAAAAGAAAGAGTTACCCTAGGAATTGGAAAGAAAAGTATCAGGTATCTCTATTCTACCTACCTGACGGCACTTATTTTCAGAACTATTGACTTTTCAGGCTGTAAACTTTGCAATGTCACATTTAAGATTTCCTCTAACATTTGGGGATTGAACAGTTTTGATTTTGAGTATGTGCTTAAAGTCCATAAAGCACGGCCTACCAAATGCGGACATTCTTGGTGATTTAACCAATTGCGTACTAAAGTTAAGTAATTCAATAAATCAAACTGCTCCTCGGATTCTAAGATTAGTTCACGATAAGCATGTACTGCCACCATGCAGGCTTCTTGTATCTTCCACCAATTAACATTACCAGCCGATTTTTCAGCTTCAGCCACGTTCATATGACGACCTAAAGCCTCTTGTAAAGCTGGTAAAACTTTGGGGCCCAATTCATCATTTAAAGCCTTCAAAAGCAAACATCATTGAACATTTGATAACAAAACCATTAGACAACAAAGTAAAAACTTACCGCCAAAACATCTTGACCGGATACTCTTATTGTCAACTCAACGCCACCCTCATCTTCGTCTTCGACAAATTTCTCAGGATCCTCATTCCAATCTTCAATCTGCTCCATTGGCACTTGTATGTATACAATCATGATATAAATTAGATCGGTTAAGACATTTTTAATCGTAGAACGAAATTTGCCGGCACCAATTATACATTGTATGAATTCCATAATTTGTATGATCATAGTGGAGAAATTGGTAAGCTCATCTTCATCATCGACATCAGTGTCAGGAAAAGGACTGGCTTCAGTTTGATTAACTGTTACTTTCACATAAGTATCGGCAATTTGTGTCAGTAATTGCCAAATGATTGGCAATATACGTTCCATATAGGGTTGTATATACTTCGGTATTTCGGTTACCAGGAATGTGAGAACTAAAAGAAAGAATTTTAAATTATGCTGGGACTTTCGTGTTATAAAAACAGTTATTTTAAACTGCAACTGCATAAAATAATACAAAATACCACTTAGAAATGATGATGGTATGCCAATAAGATCTAAATACGTTTATTATTCTTTAAAATGTTGCAAAATTGGAAAAATCTCTAGATTTTTTTCTCAGAAATCTCCTGAGAGGCAATCGCTCAAGTAATTTTTTTTCATATTTCATTTTGTTGGAGATGACTCACCAGTGGTTTACATCGTGGCCTCACGTCTAATAAGTCAACACACTACCTACTAGACTATGGTGACAGTAGATCTTAAGAATTCTTATTGGAATGATGGATACGTTTACGTGTATAATATACTGGAAAATATACTCACTCTTTACAATTTCGGTGCGCAACATAAAATTCGATGCGTTCGCACTGTCAATGGACAAGTAATGCATTAGTTTTTCCATGAAATTAGTCAAAATTGAATTCATCATTGAAGCCTGCTCCTGTTTATCGACAATGTTGGCGCTGATCGAAACAAACAGAGGCTTAAGTATGCGTATAGCAGATGTGCGTGTCTTAATGGAATAATTCTGTTCCGATTCAAATATACGATATACTTCCGATATAATTACAGGACCCATTTCTTTGATTTCCTTCTCCTCATAAGAAAAATCCTGCAGAATTTGCATGGCGCCATGTATGGAATCCTCATTGCCTCCCAAACATTTAATGATAATGTCAAATAATTCAGTCCATACTCCAGGCCAATCGGTGGCGGCTATTGTAGATATTGTATGAGCTACTGAAAGTCTTATTTTAGAGTTGGGATCATAAAGGCCATTGGGTAAAATGTTGCGTATAGTGCGCTTAGCCTGTTCCGTAGCAACACCACCGGCTGCGGCTTCATTTGGATTACCGTCTTCATCGTATTCACTCCAGTGATTCTCTACGTAGCGCGTTAACATAATACAGGCAATTTGCCTTAGGGGTAAATCGAACGATTGATTCATTATCAGTTCGGATAGATAGACGCCATAACCTTAAAAATGAAAAGAAATTGATTACCAAAACTGATAATTATTAGCAACCCCACCCATCCCTTAATTAAAGTATGTTTAATTAATTAAACAAACCTTCAGTAAATTCCAATTGTTTCATTCTCTGCTCGGCCGATTGTCTTACATTTGTCTCAGAACTCAAAAGATTTTGCAGCTCTTCGAACAGGGCTTGCTTCACCGATTCTGCATTTTGGAATGCCAACGACATGTTCTTACTTGGATTCTTTACCCTCTTTTAATTAATTCAGTCTTAAATGTTCTTTTATTTGGCGTGTAATTAAATTATTACTTTTATGTTTGGCCGTGCCCTATGCTGTGCTGTTCGTTTTAAAAAATTGAATTAAGTTCTGGTATTTGACAGATTGCGGCGTGTTTTTCTCGTCGTTTTGACAATTCTTCTGCCTTCTTTGCTGTCAATTGTTGTTGTTTTAAAGTATTTGTAACTTTTTGACTTTTCTTTGCATTGCTTGTTGCTCTCTATTTGCATCAGAATGCCGCGTTTTTGTGGATTTTTTTAATTAGAAATGCCGGCAGCTGTTGATTGTGGACACAGCTGCCCGCAAACATGTGTAGATACAATCACGGTAACTAATCGTTATTGTGAATGGATATTTAAGGGTGAACCGCCAATAAGAGATTGTAAGGATAAGTACATGTATAGTGAGATCTGCAGTGTAATGCGCCAAGTGTTGCGCAGAAATCTATCAAAAATAGGGTACATAAGAGTATATGTAAATAAATATTAATACTAGTATGGTGGAAACGAGCGCACTTAGGCTAATGTCTAGTTTTGTCAGCTTCGATGAACTGATTAGTGCTGTCAATACAATAAGATGCATGAAATAGACGCGATGCATTGGGTATAACTATTAAAAACGCGAAATAACATTTTGTTTTCAACATTGATAAAGAAGTAATCAAGTCTTCACCTTTTATTGTTTTGTTTATACTTTAACTGTTTATACTGTGCTTTAACTCTGCCCCTTTGGCTAAAGCGGTAATTGCAAGATTGCTGCGCATCTCTTGGTGAGTCGAATGTATTTATCGGTTAATCCATAGCAAATAAAAACCAAAATTAATTTTTAAGCCAAGATCAGGGACGTTTGAATAAAGAGGGGGGTATGTAAACATATGAATAGCAAAGAGAAAGGAAATAGAGAAATAACTAAGTTAATGACAGAAATAAAATAAACAAGAGAGCATTGACTAGCACCGCGAGAATATTCAAGCATTATTCAGTTAGCTTAATTCCTTAGGATAGACTGAATACTGTTTCTTGACATATAATTCAACGAATTCGAGGGTCATTAACTGCGTTATACTAAAGGCTGGACAAAGGAGATGTTCTAGTGACTCCAACTCCTTTTCAACGCAATATACCATGCAATATTCTCGCTGAGTTATATTCCGCAATATTGTCACGATGTTATATCGTCGCAATGGGCCGTAAGAAATTCAGTAGCTAGTCTCATGTTGGAATTATCCAAATCCGGTAGCAAATTTGATTTAACATTGTTTATGGAAGGCAATAGGCTCATAGACATATAACAACCCGATGTATACTCCCAACGTTACGCCATAAACTTGAAATTATTATTGTTGGAGGATTAGCACCAATTATCAAGGTGCCTTTAGAAATTAAACCAAATCTATTAAGAGAGTCCGTCATCTCGTACCCGGGACCCAACAGAGACAGATCCGATCTGGTCCAAAGATTTTTATACGTTCCTTACAATAACGAACCAGTCCTGGCTTACACCAGACCAGGCCGACTGTCACCGAACGTCACATAAAACTCTGTACTTATTTCAAATGGCTAGGCAAGCTACAATCTCAAGAGTCTTTAAAGTAGCAAAAATCTTTGCCCTTAATTAATTAAATTAAATTAAAATTAAATTGTAATGTCCTGCCATTGTCATGGATATAATTAACATAACAGTTTTAATATTCTTCAAAATATAGTCCGAAAATTGTTGTTGTAAAATCTGTAATTAAACAATGATATTTTTGTACAAATTCAATATCAAAGTTTATAATACAGGGTCTATTTTTAAGCATTTCTTTGTTTTGAATTTAAAACAAAGTATGTGTAAGACATCGAAATATTTTATTCGTTCGCAAGACATTCTGATGCCATTATGTGTGGGATATAACATCGTTCAAATGTCCACCACAGCTTGTCTGGAGGGTGCGCATTTCAAATATCTAAATTTCCATGATTCTGGCTCTTAAATCAAGCTGAATTTGACCAATGACATGAGTTGTGTTGGTTTGTAATTTTTTCGCATATACCTGCGACTTCGGAAAATCCCGCACGAAACAGTCTAACGGGGTCAAATCGCATAATATCGCATTTTACGTGAGATGATCAATATGGCATGAGCTGTGTGGCAAGTAAGGCCATACTGTTGTAACCGCATATTATGGGCGTCATAGATTATCTAGTTCAGGCCAACAGAAGTTCGTAATCCTCGACTTATAGTTGACAATGATGGCCTGACTAACGTTGCTCTCAAAGAAATATTGACCGATGTTGGTACCAGCCCAAAATTCATATCACAAAGTAGCTTTTTCGGGACACATTGGATACTCTTGGCTCTCATGTGAGTCGGTTTCTTTCTAAATTCAACAATATTGTTTGTTCACGTATCTATTCACTCAGAAATAGATCTCATCGCTGAAGATGATTTTTCAATGCGAATTAGGGTTAGTTGCCGTCTGCTTAAGAGCTCATTGAAAGAACCCACATCGTGAATAAATGACAATTAATTTGATAGATATAGCGCTTCAACAAGATGGCCGTTATCAACTAGTAAAGTTCAGAAGTCCCTGTTGAAAGACCCTAAGTAATTTGGGAAAAATAATCACAATTTTCATAAATACTAAAATACAATACTCATTAAACAATGAACACATTTCGAACAAACTTGCGCATACAGATACTATTTTTAATGTACCAGTGTTAGTTTTTCCAGTTATACTGGGTAAGAGTTTATGGATGCACGTTTAAATTATAAATTACTTGTAATGGTGTATGGCACCAGTGTCTATGTTGAGATTAATACACCCATATGTATGTATATATGTAGTGAATGTTTCGTAAAAATTCTCCAGAGCGTAATAAGTTCTAAAATTTTTCAATTATAAATGCAAATGATTCTATAAAACGTATACAAATTTATACATTTATCACGAAGGTCGTTTAGAAAGTCTAACAGGAGCTAATGCAGTCATATACATATAGTGACTCCCACGCATAGTCGGTTTTGATAAGGCTTAACATTTTGGTTCTTCCGATATTATAGGTATGCATTCTATATTATTTGCAGGGATTTAAATTTCTTAATTTCTCCGAAGTTTGAATCTGGCCAGCTCAGTACTCAAGCATTTTGACAACTACACCATACGCTGCATTATTTGGTGATAAAAATGCATATGCTGGAGTCGATAACAGTCCAGTCCAGTTGGCAGTGTGTTGGCTTATTTGATGAGAGCTCCTGAGTTCAAACCCCAGCTCTGATGTCTCAAACAAAACGAACTATGAACAAATATTGCGTCGGCAACTTCGTCTCGTTAGTCTTCTGGTAAAAACTCTGCAAGTAAATACAATTGCAATGAAAAAATTCTCATTGGGAGAGGAAGTAAAACCGTAGATCCTGTCACCAATAAATAAAATAAAAATGCAAAACTTAGGGCGCATGGGAAGCTAGGTTGTAAGTAAGATAAAAGAAAAATTGTATAAAAGTGTCAATATGGGGTGTTTTTTCAACTACTTAGGCACTAATGATGCTGATAGTTATGGTTCGACAGCTAACGGCATTAAACTATTTTGACATTTCTATCTAGTATGCTATTATTGATAGAATTGGCACTAATTTTACTTTTCTCAATTCAAAAAATTCAGCAGGTACTGAAGAGCATGTTTGTTTTGGAGCAGGAAGTCTTGAAGATGTCGAAATGTTAATTGATCTTTGTGTTTCCACTACGTGGACAATTTTACGCAATTACCTTGACTCACATGCCTATAGCATGGAGTTATTACAAGACTTGACCATAGGTTGATTCGTATTTTTGCTATTTAAATTCATTTGAAACTGAACGAATTTTATCAAACAAGTGGCGAAGCTCACTTCTAATGAACTGTCTACGTCAATAAGTAAGCTTGCTTAGACAGCGAGCAAAGACAATCGTCACCATTGCATTCATAAAACTGAATGCAACATCATTGGTCCTTGCTCGCTCCTCTTCCTTGTTACATCTTTTAGTCGTGTATTGTTTATCTCTTACTACTACTTAGTTTTACTTCTATTTAATTAATTACTTCTCGCCGTACTCTCGTATGTTTATTGCACCGAAAATAATTTTGAATACTCAAGAGTTGCGCCTTTTTTTCGTTCATTTTGCTCAGAGGTTATCTCTGCTATACAATGCGAACATATTCTATGAATAAAACAATTATTTGGAGAACAAAAAAAAAAAATATCAATTACACACATGTTCCAGGAAAACAAAGGAGAAAATTTCAAAGAAATAATAAATGCATGTAAATTACAGAGAAAAATTAATGCAACTTCTTTCATTTGCAAACGAATAATCAAGAAATCGTTTTCATATTGATTTACGTATGTATATACGGTATCGGCCAAAGATAAGTGAACAGAGCAAAATGGTCAAACACAAATCAAAGAGAAAAGACTAGATTAATCCCCCCCTCCGAGCATACCTTGCCAAACATCCACATCCACTCTACAGAAGGATTGTGTTCCAGCTGAGAATTCCCACTTAATCTAGGAACTTGTCTGACTAGATCATTGAGTTTCTCCAGCACCATATTATCTTTAATTTAATGGCACAAGAGCCGTGTTGCGTAAGATAGTGTTGCTATGACTTGTATTTTGTGCCTTCTATTCAAGTTGAATTCAACACAACTTCCAATCGCATATACTTGTGCTCCCCCTAGGCTGTAAATATTTCCTTCTGTGACCAAAAAAAAATCCTTTTCCTGTCCTGAGATCCGCTACTGATCCATTCGCTTCTTATTTCAATATTACTTTGTTCGTCAATTTGTTTTTTTTTTGTTTTTGCCAAAATTGTGCGATTTGAAATAAGCTTGACCCAAGGTTATTTCAATTTTGCAAAATGGCATTAGAAAAAACTGACAAACATTTTTCGCACTTATTTCATCCATAGGCGAACAGAGTTTGTCAAATACTTGAAAACCACACTCATTTTAAAGAAACTTAACAAACACACACCGTACTGTGCTGCCAAACATTTCAGTAGAAAATTATACGGTTTACGACACAAACGAAGGCTGTGGTAATAGGCATGGAAAATAATAGAAATGACACAGGAATATAGTATAGTATTGGCTGTAGTTGTAGTAGTAGCAGCAAAATAACACGTTTAAATTTTACCTTATAGCATCCTAATCAGCATAATATCCGACGGCCATTTGTTAACATCCGTTTCGTTGTGTTCGGATGTGTGTTGCAAAGGATTTGTATTGTTTGTTCATTTCCACCAAAAACTATATACTCGTACATACATGGACCCCTGCACTGAAACAATACACACACACACACACAGAGATGGTATGTATTTGAAAGTGTGTGTTCATATTCGCTTGCATTGGACACACAACACACGTCAGGCTTATAAACTATAATGTTTTTGGGGCTTATTTGCCGAATATTGTTTCTCGAACGTTGATGAAACAAAGAATATCACAAAACTCCCATCACACGCTTTGCAGCCTCCCTCCTTGAATGAGTGCATGGCATGGGTGTTAGCGTAGCAATTGCAGAAGTGAAGTTGCGTTTTATTGCTTTGTTAGTTTGTTTGATAATTTTTTCGAATTTCTCCATGTTAGTACAAGAAATTTTTTGTTTTGTTTTTGTTGTTTTCCCACTACTTTTGCTGCTTCGTTTTGATTCTGTTTGCTTTACTAGGCTACATATACGCATGCATACAGGCTGGTCATAGCTGTTAAGTTTCTATGCCAAAGTATTCATTTGTTCGAAATGACAATGTTCAAAGTCATACATAATTTTGTTTTTGTTTCTCCCCCCCAAAAACATGGGTGTTGAATTTTCAGTTTATCTTTGAGTCCTGCTCATTTGAATGGGTCATATGCTAATTTTATCAATGCATTTGTGACACGACAAATAAATTATAGCGCAACCATATTTAATGAGATTCATAATTCTATTTTCATAGAATTTTGTGTGCGGGAAAAATTTAGCCATGAAAATAGTAACAAATTGTAAGGTTAAGGATTATGCTTTGGCTTCATAGCACCAATAGATTAGAGATTAGTTTTAGTGGCAACAACTACAAAGAGGAACAAGTATAATGAAAAGATTTTAAGTGAGTTTTTCAAATCAAACAGAATGGAATTTTACATGGACAGATAGACACTTATTGCAAGTACGGATCTTAAATCAAGGCCATCAAGGGCTAGGTTGAATTGGCTACCACCTCAATGGGCATATCTCGGAGATGCAGAGACCAGTGTACCGTTGTAACTGCAATGTGATTTCTCAGATGAAATCTACTCAGCTTTGAAGCAAATGTTATCCGATAAATATCTAGATCGGACTAAAACTGTCTTGTGCTCAGTCGGAACGTAGCATTCTCCGATTATCATTTGTTTGTATATCTGCAGAGCTCATGGCTTTATCACAAAAATGCCTAAATATTATCCATTCAAATGACATATATTTGGTTAAAAATCCATAAAATTTAGGTGTATTGGAAAAAGGAGTTTAATTTTCAATTAAATTTTAATTGAACTTTCATGAGACTCCAATTTACGTATTCAGCTTTATAGTTTAGTTTTTATAGTTTAAGTCTCTAGTGCCTGAAAGGGTTTTTCAAATTTCGTTTAATCCTTAAGAAATTTTTTCTTTTTTTTAATTTATAATTGCTCTCTTTCAATTAAGCCATATATTTAGGCTTACAAGCTTACATTCATATGCTTGCAAATGTTGATAACAGAGAACCTCAGCCATCAATCCTCAACATTAATGTTATGCTTGCTTGTGTGAACATATTCCTACTGGTGTTTGTGGAAACCTCTCACTTGCTTTTTGCTGTTGTTTGCTTAATTCACCTTGGCACAGTTTATGAGCTTTCCTTTAGGAAAATCAAATCATGTTTCCCCTTTCCTGGTTGTTAAAGTGCACAATAAACATTTCATTGCTGCAGTATTTATTCGAATTGTGCTTGTTAATGAACGTAAGAAGATTTTAAAATTATTGAAATCGAGTTTAAATATTAATTGTGCTCTTATGAATGGTTTTCATAAACAAATACTTTGAATTCTAAAAAGAAAAAAATATGAAATTTGTAATCTAATACGGATAAAAACAAATCTCACTCAGTCCATAATTTTCTTTTTTGCTTTATTTTTCATAACTTCTTTGGAAGCATACGGCTTCCGCATAGCATCTCCAGCTTACATTGGTTTCTGTTGTTATTTCTACTTACTGCCATACTGTTCTAGTTTTGAAAATACGCAACATTACTATGCGTTCTGTGAATTTTGTTTGGACAGAGTAGACATTTTCATTAGCATCACTTGTCTCGGTGGTTCAGTTCTAGAGATCTGTTTGTTCAGAATACTTAATTACTTACTTTAATGGCCATTAACAATCCCATTAAGGAGTTTTGGCCTCTTTAGCATATCCTTCCAGGTGTCTCTGCTTCTTGCCCGCCTTCGCCAGTTGTTCAGACCAATCGATGGCCGGGCTCCATGAATTTGGTCCTTCCAGCGTAGACGAGATTGTGTATTTCCGCTTCAAAAAAACGTTTTGCCGAGACAACCTCTTCCATCTGAACGTCATGGCCGAATAAATGCAGCAGCTGGATGTTAATGACTTGCACAACATCCATATTGTTGAGGAGTTCATACCACTTATTTTAAGATCGGATGCGGAAATCATAGTCAACTCGCAATGAACGTAGAACTTTTTTCTTAAACACTCTTAAGGCTGCAGCCCAACTAAACTAACGGGTAAGATTCGTTTTGTCGTACGATAGAGGTCTTTGCTGGTCAATTAACTATTGAGACAATAATAGCACCTGTTGACAAGTGTGATCCTACGCTTGCTCTCCTGACTAACATCATTTTTCCTATGAACGGGGGAGCCATGACAAATAAATTCATTGACAACATCTCTCTTTTCTAGGAGTACTCATCCGATTTAACCACACACACACACACACACGCATAGCATTTCCTATTTAATATTGTTTCACAATAAAATTCCTCTTTTATTTTATTTAAATTCTTTCAATTTCAAAAAAAAAAAAAGAAGAATACGTACAAATTTTCTTTGTATTTCGTTAGGCGAACACGTAAATCTATTTTAGAACTTTCCTACATTCTGACACATGGCACGTTTGATCTTGATTTAAGCTGTGATTACTTTAAATACCATATCCGGCATCCATTTTAAATTGATATGCTCATTTTATTTTTGTCTTGGCTACTTCTGATTCTTTTTTTTTTTAAGCCATTGGTATGGTGTTTTTGCCTTGTTATTTGTATAATTTGCCTGGCATTTTTATTTCTATTTAGATATACACACTCACACACACACAGTAACATTTATGTGTTTCCGCTATTGTGTGGGTGTTAACGAAAACGACTTCAAATAAGTAGAGAGTCATTATTACAAACGTTTAAATACCAAAAACAAAAAAAAACCACAAAACTAAACATTTAAAATCAACATTAAAGTAGAAAGCAAATAGTGGGGTGGTAAAAGCATACGAGTATGGTATACCCTGAGGTGAAAGTATAAACCAGCAAACATTTCTTGTCAATTATAAGAAAATGAATGTTAATAAACGAAATGTTTACAGTTTTCAAATGTATATGGTTCACTGGGTTTGTTTTAAATACATACATCGTTTATAGGTATTTAAAGTTAACAACCAATGGCTGTATTTGTATTCTGCCGCAATCTCATTAAATTTGTTTTTGAATCTCTTTTTTCCGTACTCTTTTCCTTTTTCTTTTTCGTATTTAATTTTATTTTTCTTTACTCTTTGGGTTTGGTTTTCTTTTTTTTTTTTGGTGTTATTGTTCTGTTTGTCTATTGCCAATTTGGCAAAAATGCCATTTCAATTGAATTTATAATTGTTACTGCACGAGTATGTTCAAGACAAAAATTTCATTTTTGCCAGTTTCTATTTGCATATAAACGCGCTACACAAATAAATTGAAAAGTTTTTAATTGCTCATAGGATATGTAACATATTCAGTAGATGTCGCAACTTATCCAAAATTTGGAGAGTTCCGTCAATTCGTCTAAGTAGATTGCAATAGAATGGTGTTACAGCAACAGTTCTAAATTTCAATCTATGCCTGTTAGGCTGTTGTTGCTCCTTACCTTGATAATATGTATTGAACGGGCCATCTATCGGTTTAAATGTGAACCATCGGTTGTTTTGAATCTGGCAATACTTATGTCTCCCCACTGAACGTAATGAATCGATTTACGCTTCAGCAACGTTGGAATTTGAGGGGCTAATGAGAAACTGCACGATGATGATGCGATTTGTCACCGTTGGACTATTTTCTATGGGGCGCCGTTAAAGTAAACTGTTGTGCCGACAAACCAAAGACAATTGAGCATTTGAAGGCAAACAGTTGTGATGCCATTGCCTAGATACGACCACACTCATTCGATTCGAAAATGGAACCAAAATTGGTTCTACCGAATGAGGTGCTGTGAATCCAACCGTGGCAGCCATATGAATGAAATTATATCCCGTTTCTAATCGAAACAATTGTAATTCACAACATATGAAATAAATTTGGCAAAATTTTAATCCGTTTTTATACTTTTAAATATCCCGCCCTATACAATATTAACAGTAAGGCGAGCCCGCTTCCTAACTGACAGGGCAATCCTGTTGGCTGCAACCTGTTTGAATTTAAGGAAACAGCTTTGTTTAGTTTGGCCGATCATAGATCGCAAGCCTAATACATTTAAAAGCCATAGGCATCTCATAGATCTTAGTGATTTCAATTTAAAATTATTAGTATGGCTATGAATACGTATTTGAGACAACATGCGTCCCCTGCTGTTTATTCAACCTCAATCTAGTGGCCATGTTTAGTAATGTCTATGTTAAGCAATGTCTAGATTAATTCGATACAGATTCAGATGCCTTTAGTAGGGAATCTAATGTCTCTCTTACCACGCTTCAATAACACAGACTTTTTCATTTTGCTTTCAAAGATTTCTTTTCGATTTTTTTTGCTTTGTTTTGGCCACATTTACTGCACTTGAACATTTTAAGTGCTTTTGGCAATTCATATTTGTGAAAATGGTTATTGGGAAGGCTTTTTCTGGAAAATATAATCAAGTCTTTGTAAGAATATTTGATTGTTTTTAAACATTTCGTATTTTCTTTTAAACGCTTTCCATTTTATTTGATTTTGTTTCTTTTTTTTTTTTTTGCCTGAGGATTGTATTGTTTCTGTTGCTATTTAAACATACAATAAGGAATTGCCGTACGAAATGGAAGTTACTGTGGAAAGAGAGAGTGTTTCTTTCAATAAGAAATAGAACAATTGGTTGGAGTTGACCCAGAATTTGAAGGTAATTTTCATTATGCTTAGAAACCTAATCAAAGGAGGGGGGGGTCTGTCTATGGAAACAATTTTTAAGGTATTCTAGATTTTCTTACTCTTTTATGAGAAAGTATTTACAAAGACGTTGGAGAACTGGATTAAAAAAAAAAAAAGAATTGTTTGGCTATTGTGGAAGCTTAACTAACAAAAATAAATAAATAAGTTTGTATTTGCCATAGTTGTAGCCAGGATGCTAAGAATGTTAACACGATTTATGGTTTTGTTGTTATAGCGCTCAGTATTGTTCAATTTTGATTTTGTCGACTCACTTCGATCACTTGATGTCAAATATATAATCACACTTTGAAAGCCCATTAGCTAAATATTTATGTATTGGGTCTTCCAACAGAGACTTCCGAAATTTAATATTTGACAACGGCTATCTTGTTGCCGAATTAGTTGTCATTTATTTAGTTTGAACAAATTTAACATTTAATTAAAGCTACAAATAATAGACATTTTTGTTTTATCAAAATGACATCACAATATGATGAATAAATTAGAATCTACTGGTTCAGTGAGCTATCGAGGAAACGCAAGATCTGACGATAACACCGACGCTGTCCCTGAGAGTACACGAGAATACAAGGCAAACGATTTCACATTATTTACAAGAACTTGTTCTGTCGTATCTTGCATCGTAGCTTCAGCCAGTACTCGTACAACAGACACCAGAGTAAATAGTCAATTAAACCAGTCACATGGTGATCAGTGTAAATACTGATGCTCTGCAAAGAACAATGCCAATAGCCTGCTTCAGTCCAGGACTGAATAGAATTCCTTTCAATGGTCCTTCACCGTTAAGCAGGTCATCTTCTCTTCAATCAAATTTTTTCCTTATTTTATTTAAAGCGATTTTTGAACTAGCCATACAAAAAGTCTATCAAAAAGTCTATCTATAACTTTGGTGATCAATTGATCTAAACGTAAGAGAACTCTCTGGAAACTTTGCATATTACAAAGACGAAATTGATAGTTTTCTATGGCTCGTGGCACCTTGTTAAAAGCATGGCATCTTGTTAAAAGCACATGTATTAGCTTGTCTGAAGTCAACGTAGTCTAGCAGGTAGAGTGTGTTGGCTTGTTAGGCATAAGGCCACGGTTCAAGACACAGATCAGACATCAAAACGAAAATATGAAATGATTTCTGGTAAAAATTCTTAGAGTAAATAAAATTGCCTTGAAAACTTTCTCAAAAATTTATCGTTTGCAATCGATATTAAACTGTAAATTAACACAAGCAACATAAGTGGTATGAGTGAGAGGTTAGATTGTAATCATGACTGAAGGATTGCCATGTATCTTATTTAATACTGAAAAAAAAATTTTTTTGAGAGTATCGCTCTATCGTGAAAATATTTCTCATTAATTTTTCTTTCACTTTCTTTCATTCACGGATTCAAAAAAAGGAAACAGAAAAAAGAAAAAAGAATAATAAACTCGGGGTATTTTTCTACTTTAGCTTTAAATGGCAACTTTGATTTTTTTTTGCATTTTTTAAA
The DNA here is from genome assembly GCA_005959815.1 of Sarcophaga bullata. NCBI lineage: Eukaryota > Metazoa > Arthropoda > Insecta > Diptera > Sarcophagidae > Sarcophaga > Sarcophaga bullata. Next base: position 51,623 of record QOCX01000405.1, on the reverse strand, counting down.
ATGCATTATTTTTTTTTTCTTTTTAACAAATATAAACAAAATGGTTTCCTAAACAAAGTAAAAACATTAACTTGGCCAAAAAAAAAAAAAAATAATAATAATAATAAAGAGGTAGTTCTCGCCATACAACAAAAGGCACGTTTTTTTTTTTCAAAAAAAAAAAAAAAAAAATATTTCATTTAAAAATAATGATTGTTTTTACACTATTCTTGTATTGTTATTGTTGGTATTGTAGTTATAAATGTGGTTGTTGTATAACTAGTGAAAATGTATAAAGAATTAAATTGTAATTTGCAGTAGTTATTGTTATTTTATTGTTATTGCTGCTGCTGCTACTGCTACTACTACTGTTATTGTTGTTATTTAGCACATTTACTTTTGTTTTTCTCAACATTTTTTTTTACCCTCATTTTTAAATATTTTTCTCTTCTCTATTTTTATTTTTATTTTTTTCTTTATTTTCCATGTTGTATTAAGAGTATCAATGTCGATTTTTTCCGTACTAGCGGAGTATGAATGGCTATTCACGCGGAGAGAGGGTATAAAATGTAGAAGCAAGAAAACGGAGAAAACAAAATAATTGCAATTGTTTTAAAATCTTAGCAATTATTGTTGCAATTATTTCGATTTTTTTATTGTATTTTCATTCATTCTCACTCAACATTACTTTTAGCATTTCATTTCAATGCAAGCATTCTAGTTGTGACCCATTTTTTTTTTTTTGGAAATTGGTCTGTAAATGAGGTATTTTTTTATTCTTCGTTCTTTCCATTCGTTTATTTTTTTAATGGCAACTATTCGATACAGATTATAATGTTCCCCCTTTAATTTAGAAATTTAATATCAAAAAAGAAAAACAATCTTATTAAACTAAATAAGAATTGTTAGAAGAATAATAAAACGCCCTGAAATAACGATAAATAATTAAGTTCATCAGGGTATTATTGCGAAGCTTGGGGAAAAAAACCCAAATTGACCAAATTTTCAGTGGCATATTGCTGTTAAATCTCTGTTGAATTGCATCAAAAAGTGCCATAACAAAAATATCACAAAAAAAAAAATCTCAAGACTAAGCAAACGGTTTGATTAGTCGGGATTAATGTTCATCAAAATTTTTTTTCTTAATTTAGTGATTTAGAGAAACTTATTTTGAATTCTGATTGAGAAAATCTTAGGTATTCATATTACCGTTACCAGTTTTTGTCTAAAACTACGTTTGGAAAAGTAATGCTGGTCGTTTCTCAGGCTACGCTCATTGCCTGTTGTGTAATAGTGACAGCAATGAGTCCTCTTTGAATCTACTCGCTTTCATCAACAAGCTAAAGTGTGCGATCACAGCTCATGTAATCTACGCCTAGTTGGCCGCAGGTCAAATATCAAAACGAAAATATGAAAAAATATTTCTTCAGCGTCTTCCTCTCAGCAAATTTCTGGCAGAAACTCTAAAAGTAAATGAATTTGCCATGAAATGTTTCTCAAAAATCTATTATCTGGAGTCGACTTTAAACTGTTGGTGCCTCCACTCTTGTATAAAAATTAACGCACACAATATAAATAGTTTGAGAAGCTAGGTCGAAAACCCGATTGAATGGTTGTCATGGACAATTATGCTATGCATGTATTCTCGTCGCCGTATGCATGTATTGTAGTCGCCGTAGTCTAGTGGGTAGCGTGTTGGCTTATTAGACGAAAAGCCAGGGTTCGAATCCCCGGTCAGACATCAAAAACGAAATATGAAAAAAATATTTCTTCGGCGACTTCCTCTCAGTAGATTTCTGGCAAAAACTCTGAGAGTAAATAAAATGGCCATGAAAAGTTTCTCAAAAATCTGTCGTTCGGAGTCGACTTTAAACTGTAGGTCCCGCCACTCATGTATAAAATTAACACACAAAACATAAGTGGTGTGAGAAGCTACGCCGTAATCCTGACTGAAGGGTTGTAATGGCCAATTATGTATGTATGTTATGTAATGTATTCTCGGACTTGTACGTTAGTTGCTAGACAATAGCGATATTCAACTTTGTTTGAGTATCATTAGCCTCAACTAAGTAAGTAAGTGGCCTGCTATGGTAAGTTCTAGTTTGACAAGGTTGCCATGTATCCTAGACACAACTTCCTCTATTGCACAGCTCTTGAGTGAGCTGCTGCTGGCAGCTTCTTTAACGTCTTATTTATATTTTGAATTTTTAAAACTTGAAAATCAACATGAACATTATTTCGTTTTCTGCTTGAAATCATTGCATTACTTTAAATATAATTTAAAGTAAATAAATTATAATTATTACCCTCAATATATATTTAAATAAATTATAATTATTACCCAAAGCCTTGCATGCATTGCATTTTAGTTCGAATGAAATTGTTTAAAACATTTCGCACGAATTAAAAGTGAAAAGGCTGTGAGTATTTGTTGTTATGAACTGATTTACCATACTTAATAGCTGGCCTTGTTGCAGTTATTTAACTCACCCCATAAAATGAAACGTTTTGTTTTAATTCACCATTTCATTTCATTCCATTTGTTTCGTGTTGATTTAAAAGCAATTTTTAAACATAAAATAATGCTCAGAAACTTTAGCAAACGTGCGTTTTTGTATTGTCTGTCTGTCTGTCTGTCTATCAGTTTATCCATTTGCCTGTCCTTACTTACGTAATTTTTCTGCATCTTTTCGCAGACTTCCCGAGGTTATTTGTTTGTTGTTGCTGTATTTTTTCTCTTTTTTTTTGTAATTTTCTTTAGTATTTCAATTACCTCTACAATGTTTTTTCCCCTGTCATATGATTGACATTTAATTTAATTCCTACTTTTGCGCTTCGTCGGTTGTAGTGTTCTTTTGCCGCCCCTCTTTCAACTGCTCTTCTGTGTGTCTCACCCACCTACAATGTGAATAAGCTTTTATGCGAATTTTAATGCGGATTACCAATGTGCGAGTGAATATTTATTTAATATTTGCACAGACTTTTTTCTTGCTTGATTTCGTTTAACTTTTGGGTCTATTTAAAATTGAATTTCAAATTTTCATTTTACTTTACTCGTGAAGTTTGAACGAGATGTGCGAGTTAAAAAAGGTGGAATAAACAAAACTCAGAGAACTCTCAGAAAAAGTATGCCATAGAATGGCAACAAAAGCGTTTAATTAGTCGTTATTTGAATACTTTGTGTTTGACGACATTAAAAAAAACACAAAAAATAATTTGCGCAATAGAATTCCATTCAAATAATGTTTTGTCCTGAATAAGTTCGTTGGCGCACAGAGCATCAGAAATGTGAATAAAGTCGTTAAACTATAGGCAAGGCTATAAGTATGATTTTCAAAGGTTAAGAAGTTTGAAAAGAATTTTTTAGAGAACTTGCTCATTAATAACTCGATAGTTTCTTAATTAATTCCAATGGGATGTTGTAAGACATAATTTTCTGGCAATGATTATTAATTTAGAGAAAAATATTATGGCAACGGTAATGTAAAATAATTTTTGAAGCAATTTCTGATTCTTGTATATTGTATGTAGCATAACTTTATTTCTCTATCTACATATACATATGTATGTATGTACATTATGGATACGCCCAATACACTTTGGAAACATGCTCTCGGTACTTGTTATCAGGTCCTTGGTTACATGCTAAGTAGGTCTTCTGAGTTTTGCACGAAGGTCGGTAACCAATCTGGTTAGGGTATCCGACCATATTAGACAGTTTGATCATTCATTTTATTTGCCAAATTCAAGCGGATAATTTTCCGCATTTTGAAATTTTTTTTGTTCGAAAGACATATTAATGTCTTCCATGACTCTGGCACGTGTGATCGATGGCATGGGTTATGTTAGCTTCGAAGACCGCGCCTTATTCGCGGCGTCATAAGAAAAAGTCTAATGGATTTAAATTGCACGATCTTGATGGCCGGTTCACATCAGAGATCAGCAAAGAATTACTTTTTCGCTACTCATAAGAATTTATGAAATTTTGAGTATTCGTACTCACTACAACATTGATTTATAACAGGGGTTACCAAAATTTTTTTGGTTGTGTATTAGTGAGTAAGTGAGTGAAAATAAATTGAGTGATTTTATTTAATTACTGTCAAAGACAAATGTTAGTAATATACCAGGGATTACCATTTCATAGCACAATTGTGCTGAGTGAATTCACACACATTGCTTATGCTCTCTCATTTAGTCGCCGATCAGACCGCGGCGAGTGCACATGTTAGCGGATGCTTTAACATATTTTTTCAGGTTTACACTCAAAAAATATTTTAAGTTGTAAATATATTAAAAATGCTTTTATTAAAGTCCAATGTTTTATATGTTTTTAAATGGCATTTTAAGACATTTAAATGATAAGGAAAGGGAACAGCTTTTTTGTAGACATAAAGCATTTTCTTTTTTGGAAAAATTGAAACGTTTTTTATTATTAGGCGAGGAAATTTATGAACCAAAGTAGTTCCCACCAAATATCTAAAAAAAAAAACATTCCCTAATTTTCGAGTTAAAGATGTATAACTTTATGTATGTTGATGAAAATAAAATTAAATTAGCGTAAATTACTAACACTTTTCTTTGAGAGTAAATGAATAAAATCACTCTATTTATTTTCACTCAATTACTCACTAATACACAACCAAAAAATTTTTGGTAACCCCTGATTTACAACAAAAGCAAAAGACACATAAGCAAAAAACACAGAGCAGCAAACAGAGCAAAAACACACAACCTTCTAGTGAGTATTGTAGTGTTCGGACGCGATTCATACTTATTTTGTGATTCTTGTATATGTTGAGTCATGGAGGGTAGAAATCAAAAACATCATGCGTATGCGTAGTTAAGTATGAGTATGAGGAGTTCTTCAAACTTTGAATATGAGTAGTATGAGTATGATATTAAAATATCATCGCATATAAAATATATCAGAAATTATGAATATGATTCGGATCTACACATCTTTTTGAATACTCATTGCTGATCTCTGGTTCACACCTCCTTCGTGTTATATGATCATCCCATCAAATTACTTTTGTGGCATTACATGTGGCATGAGCTGTATGATATATAGCGCTGTGCTATTGACACCACACGTCTTTTGTGTGCTAGTCATCTAATTCAGAAGTAGTTGTTAGTCATCGATCTGTTATGCTTTCCGTTGATAGTGATTGCCTGAGAATATCTTTCTGAAAGAAATATGGACTGGAAATAATAACTTCGGATCTCACGTGGATTGGTAAACCACGAATTTTATTTCTTCAAGCAGACATTCCAGAGTCCATTTGTAGAACAAACGTTGTCTGTAGTCTTGAACAGCATGAATGAAATGACAATGAATTTGATGGATGTAGTTCCAACAAGAAAATGCCGCCATAGTCTAGTAGGTAGTGTATTGGCTTGTAAGACGTGATACCGGTCTTCAAATCTCAGTCTAGACATCTCGAACAAAACGAAATATGAAAAAATATTTCTTCGGCACTTCATCTTAGGATTCTTCTGTCAAGAACTCTGGAAGTGATATAAAATTGCCATGAAAAGTTTCTCAAAAATTTGTAGGCCCCGCCACACACTAATAAAATTAACATACACACTAGGGGTGGTGTGAGAAGCTAGGTTGTAATCATGACTAAAGGATTGTACCAATCAATTAAGAAAGTAAGTAAGTAAGCTGCAACAAGATGGCTGTCCATCCTATAGAAAATAGATTAATTAGGAGCTTTGCAATTTGGAAATATGAATTATTATTAATCCTGATAACAACACTTTAAAGTGTGCCAGCACTACATTTGATAAAGTAAGAATAAATTGATTGCAATTGGAATCACCACATAAACTCATTCTGTTACTTTTCTATAGCTATGTTGTTATCACTGCATGCAACCATTGTCGACTTGTTTGGTTCAGCAATAATAAAAAATACCAGAAAATATCTTTTTCATACGCATTAAATTGTTCTTTGAATTCAAACGCATTAAATGCCATTTAATTCCTTTAATCTTTGTTTCCTAGAATACGAAATGCAATAAAACGGATACCTTCATGCAAAGCTTTTAAGCAAAAAAAAATATCTTTGCTAGTGATAAAATCCTCTTTTTTTTTTTCTTTTTTTGGAAAAGGACAATAAAACCAATAATTTTCAAATACTTTTGAATAGAACGTATCACAGGTATACGCATAAAACCTTTTCTTCTAAAAATTAAAAATGTATGTAATGCGTACAATTTTTAAGGCATTTTTTTTTCTTTTTTACAACTCAAAGGTGGATAAAGTCGTAAAAATGTTATTGCCTTGCGATGTGATGTGAAAAGAATGCTCAAAGCCATGGCATAGATTGGAAGTCAGGACATACAACAACAACAACAAAAAAAAAATTGGAAAGATAACATAAAAATATTTAGAAAT
>QOCX01000405.1:22377-45223 GCA_005959815.1 Sarcophaga bullata | reverse complement strand
AAAAAAAAAAAAAAAAAAAAATAACCCAAAAACAACAACAACAATTGTATCAAATTTTCCTGATTTGGAAAACATTCAGGCACTATTCGTTTCTAAATTTTGCGTTGATGTTTGGTGTGAATTTTTTCTTCAGGGAAAACGGATTTACAGTCAAGCCTTTATAGGAAGTGGAGACAATTTTTTTTTCTTGATTTAGCTTTTCAATGTTTTCGATGAAATACTTATTGATGTTGCCTTAAGAACTTGAGTTTTAAAGGACATATGTAGGCAAAGGCATTTAATTCAGTGCTTAATATCGAGGGGACTTAGATGGTAATAAAGGACCATTGGTCAGATGACATCATGAAATGCAATAAATTTTAAATTTATTACATTTCGGCTGTATTGGGCAACCGGTTTGACACTTTATTATGATGGTTAGATTTACACCAGAGTAATGTTTGCAAATTGTTTAAACAAATTGTCAAACTTATTAGGGACTTTTTCCATTCTAACAGTGCACACTGAAAAAACTGTATAGGTATGCCTTAAAGAAGGTCCAAGCAATCAATTCGTTACCGTCCTCAGCAACTGGGGCTGTGCCCTTCCACTTTGTACAAGAGTTTACAAGAGAATTCAACTTGTGTAGGAATTAAAACCAAACAAGGAAATGAAGCCTCAATTGAATTCATCCAGAATTACGACCTGATTTTTCATGTTACTTATGCTGTGTTTGTTAATTGTATACATGAGTGGCAGGACCTACAGTTTAAAGTCAACTCCAATCGACCGATTTCTGAGAAACTTTTCAAGGCAATTTTATTTTCTATCAAAGCTTTTGCCAGAAATCTGCTGGAAGGAAGTCGAATGAAGAAATATTTCTTCATAATTCCTATTTTTGGGTGAATTCCCATAATTCCCATTTGGAGTGAAGATAATCCTTAAGTTTCAGAAATTTTCTATTTGTTCTCCAATGAATCCATTTTTAGTTGAATGGCATTTCGTTTCGCATTTTAAGTGAGAATAATCTCCAAAGTTTTTATTCAAACACCATTTGTTGCCATAGAAAATTAGTTTATAATTTGAAGGTGACATTCGGCCTAATGTTACTGTCAACGATGAACGACGATAGCGATTTTTCGTACTGCAATTAGAAAATGTTACTTTCAGGGCATAAGATATTTGTCATGTTGTAGTCTTATCCACAGTTTTCTTGTCATCAACAACAGTTATTGTATTGCATTTGTCAATAAATTTAAATATTTTTTGTTTCAATAAAACACAATCAAACAGAATAGGAAATATTTTGAGTGTTGCCTGTATTTAATAAATAACAACATTTACACGAACACTGATAACAAGCCAAACAAAAGCTAAAGAAAGTCAAACACACAATCAAATTCTTTCCTCCTTGTTGTTGGTTTTTAAATGATACACAACAATCAATAAATCATAAAAAAGAAAAGAAAAAGAAAAAACGGAGAAAGAATACATAAAAATCCTTAAAACAAAAATGTTCGTTTATTTTTTGATTGTGTCTAGCAAATGTAAAGTAAAAAGGGGTAGGAATCAGTATCAGAAAAGGTATACCACGTACATACATAGAGATACATATGTACATACATTTTTGTGTGGTATGGATTAGATATGTATGTATGCATTTCTGTATGTTAAAAATAGAAAGAAACGTATTGTATTTGTAAAATTGAAGTTATTGACTAACAAACTGACAATCAGACATGCTGTCGTTGTAGTTTTTATTCTTTTCTTTTCCCAATATTTTGTTAAAAAATTTTTTTTTGTTTTGATTTCTAAAAGTATCATTTTGTACAATAAACAGACAATTTCTACATTCGTTATAAATGTACGTATGTATATGTGTACATTAGGGTGCAACATATTTGTGCAAAGAATTTTTTAAAAAAAGTAAAAATTCACAGAAAAATTTTCATTTTAATCCGCCCTTAAGGCCTTCTCTTTTGACTGAATTTAAAAAAAAAAAATGTGCTGAGTAAGGCTGCGCATACTGGCTATTTATACCTGAAGACAACCAATTTTCCTTGAATGTAATGAAAGCCTCTTAAAAAGCTTAATAAGATCACAATAAACCTTCTAAAGTACCTTCCGTACTTAAATTGTGCATTTGTCTTACTTGGCTTAGCATTAGGGAACAAAGAAAGTTTTTATTATCAGCATAATACATTTGTACCATCCAATACATTCACTGATTACATCACTGATTACTCTAACCCAAGTTTGTAAATGATTATTTTCCCAGGTGTCCCAGTCATCCTGATTTCTCAGCCTCATTCTTGTAAGACTGTGGTTTCAGTTTAAAACATCTTTTACTAGATGCATTCAGTCAACAAACTCTGACTGCATAAGAATCATTTGTCTCAGATAGCCAAGAGTCTGGCAATGATAGACAAGATATTTTATGGTATCCTCATAAAAAATATCTGAAATATACTCAAACTCTATTATGTGAATCTACATATATATGTGCGTGGATATGTTTTGTATGGATTATGAGCAGACGTCGGCGACAATAGCCTCCGGTGGCAACACATCTTCGGCTTTTTACACGCATAGGATACGAACATCAACAATGTTCGTTAAAAAGAGCGCAAAATTGCATTCAGTTACTCGTCAACTTCTGAAGAAGAAGGTTCATGTCGTTTTTTTTCAGCTTTCAATTATACACCCAAAAAACTATTACAGTAGGATTTATTATTTTCCAATGCGATTCACTAGTATAAATGAGAAATGATCTCCATGTTTGGAGGTCCTTAGGGATTTGGCACTTTACATATTTTCTATATTTTTCAATACATATACAGATTATGAAAATATTATTAATAATTTTCCTCTGGGCTAAAACATGCCTCTCACAAATACATTCTCACATTTTTATCATGTTCTCTTTCTGCCGCCATCTGATTATAAGATACATATGTATGTATGGTGTAATTGTTGTTCTACATACATGGCGTATGAGTGATATACAAATAAGACAATTAAAATAATACTCATGCTCCTAATAGATGTGGTACACAACATTGAGCTTCTTCGTGTATTTAGCGGTTTTTAAATTAACGATAACCGTTTTGTGATGACTGACTAGACCCATGAGAATGTCAATGGTGCATATGATCGAAAATTTTCTAATTACAGCATCACCTCGATAAACTTTCGAAATTTTTTGGTTAATAGGCTTTCTATCTTTCTTTGATTATGTTCGGAATTTTCATTAATTTTTCAATATAAATTTTAATAAGTTTAATATTAATTGACAATATTGCCGGACTGGTAAAGTATCGAAACTTTTGAGAGTCATTAAGGGATTGTAAATATTTTTAGAATTTTTTTTCTTACGAACTGTGGCAACTCCTACCTATGTACAGAACTTAAAATATATTTGCATAAGATATTTAAAAAACAAAATTATAAAAAAAAAACAAATCTTATATTGTATGTATGTTCGCACATATGTATGTCAATGCACATGTCTTTTTCATATGTTTGCATTTCCATTTTATACCTTGTCTTACTGTCAAGATCGTCTATTTCTTTATGATTCATTGGACTTTGTTTCGATATGTTATTTTACTTTGTATATGTTTTCATTTTATTTTAAAATATTCGTTTTTTTTTTGCATAAAATACGTGACTTTATTACTTTATTGACGTTTACATAAACAAATAAAAATAACAGCAACATTTAAATCATACTCAAAAATACTGAAACACATGGTCCAGTTCGTTATGATTTCTATACTGTTTTTATTACAAAATTTCTAGTATGAATGTGTGTGTATATTTTTTCTTTATTTTGATACCCTACCTATGAAAGAAAGTTAGATATTGTGATCATCTTTGTAACATTCTATTCAAAATTCAAGAATCTACAACGATTATTAAGCTATGTATGATGGATGAGGAATGGTAGAATATAGAGACTCCTGCAGAGATTAAATAAATGATTCTTAACGAAAGAATGACAAAATTGACATTGAAAAGCAGCTGTCGAAGTCCCTACTCAATAAAATTCTATTCCGTTGTATTGCTATTACATCGGGTGAACCATCTATCAGTTTAAATTTGAACCATTGGTTATTTCAAATCTGACAATTCTTATGTCATTCTACTCTGCCATAAAATTCAGTATATTACTCTCACTTGAGTTCCTTTGGAATTTATTGAAAATTTATTTCCAAAACATGCATCAGTTTAAGTCGAAATTTGTAAAAATATCTCGGCATTGTGCCTTACAAAGTTCAATTGATTCAAGAGTTGAAGCTACATGGCCATCCGTTTTCTTTTCGCTTCGCTAAATGGGCCAACGAAAAACCGCAGGATGATGTTGCTTTTGCCAAAAAAAAAACATCCTTTCGGATCAAGCTTGCTTTGTCTGTTGCTTGGAAAACCCACATGTGGTCTTGCAGAAGCCAATGCACCCATTACGTGTAACTGTTTGGCATGTTTGTGGAGCGGAGGCATCATTGGCCTATATTCCTTTGAATATAAGAACGACGCAACCATTACGGTCAATGGAGATACCCAGTATTTGTGGCCGCTCTTCATGCTACTGATATGAACCATATACACAATCGATTTATAGCATCAAACGTTTGTTGGTCATTTAATTAGCGGAAATGGTGATGTCAATTGGCCGCCAAGAAGCTATTTGCTATTTGACAACGTTGGACTATTTCTCGTGGGGCGCCGTTAAAAAAAGTGTTTTGCCGTCAAAATAAGGACAATTAAGCATTTGAAGGCCAACATTCGTGATGCCATTGCGGAATTAAAACTGCATACACTCGAAAAAGTGCACGAAAAAGTGGTCCGATCGAGTGAGGTACGGTAAGAATAGCCGCGTAAGACAAATGTATGAAGCAATATTCCATTTTTAAGCGGAACAATTGTACTGCACAACAAAAAAACGTTTTTGTTTTATTGAATTTTTAAATTAAAATTTTTAAATCGTCCACCCTTTATTGAATTACTTACTCACTTAAGTGCACAGTACAATTCTTTTAGTCAGAATTGCAATCAAGCTACTCATATCGTTCACAGGTCATAAACGATGCATTAGCCTAATGTATGAACCTATTTTATAAAGCCTAAAATGATGCTTACTTTTGATTTTAAGCATTCGATACATGCAATTAGCAAAGGTAACTCAAAACGTTGCCAAATAATGGAATTTTAAGAAAAACGAATTACAATTGACTACTGAAGTCTAGAATTTTGGAAAAGGAAAATAATTTTTGTATTCGTTTTGATTGAGATGCATATTGTTACGAAAATGGAAATGGTGTAACATCGTTTAACATTAAAATGTTAAACAAAAGCTACAAAAACAAAAACAACGGACTTGTTTGCCTGTTTGACAAATAAAGAAGAATAAAACAACAACATCAGTACAACGAAAAAGGGATAAACAAGTAAACGAAAAGTAACAACAACGCTGTAAGGACGAACGTAAACAAGATACAAAAACAATAAACATGAAAGCTTAAATAAATGTAAACATCGTTGTGATTTCGAGAAGGCGAAGACTTGAACGTTCGCCTTCAAGAACATTCATCACACTGTTTACGTTGCGATATAAAAGGCAAGGCATAGCATGCAAGTCAGAGTAAAAGTTCAGTCAGTCTTGTGTGAAGACGCTGTGCGTGTGAAGAAAGCAATCGTGTTTTGAAGATCTCCGTTATAAAGATCTACAGAACAATTGGCAAAGGGCTTAAACAAGGGAATAACAAATAAAGCAATTGTTGTTGTTAGAATCAATTGCGAACAGTGGCACACAAAAGTTGTGTGATTAATAAAGGATTTAATTAAAATTAAAAACAAATTTATTTTTATTTTTATTTGCAAACTACGAGCTCATATTTCAAACATTTTTAAAAGGTAAAAACGTAACATTATTATAAAAAAGAAAGAAGATAATGGTAAGGAAAGAAAGCAAATCTTTGATCTGCGAAATATGAGAAATTGGATGAAATTGGTCAAGACCATAGGCAAGAGTAGTACAATAAAAAAAATCAACAATTTGCCTTCAATTGGAATTTGTCTTCAAGAACGATTTCAATGTCCAGGTTCCATAAATTTTTTTCCTCGTAAATTTAATTTTAGAGTATCATACGATCGGTGTTTTCTTTCATGTTCATGTTGTTGGTTTTATTATTGCCTATTATATGCTAATGTTTTATTTTAATACAAAGAAATTCATATTCATGTTGCCAATAAGTGTGAGTTCAACTACTAAATGGTAATTTTTTTTTTTTTTTGGTAAATTTTTTAAAGGCATGTGGGTGGGTAAATGGCATTTTTATGTTTTATTTGTTATGATTTTTATGATATTTTTATGTTTTTTTTTTTTCCAAAAAACAAATAAATACCAAATATTTATTTCAATATGAAATCAATATTTATTGTGATTGATATTCACATAATTTTTGGTTTGGATTTTAACAAATATTTTAAATATTTTACATAAAAGATATTGAAAATATTTATTTGCAACGTTACATACATTCTCTATAATTGCACGATGCAACAAATGAAAAAACAAACACGATTTATGATCATGGATAATCACTTAATTTTTTGGATGAGCTATGGCCGTTTAAGTTTAAAAATCCAAATGCCTTAAGAACAATTAGCGATTACCAAAGATATTTTTATTTGTTGCATGGTGTTATTCACATAAAGTATAAGAAGTGCTAAACTACGCACAAAAACTAGGCTAAAAAAACAAATAAGTAACAGCGTTGATGAGGTCGCCATAGTCTAATAGCCACGGCTCAAACCGCAGGCCAGACATTACGAACACAACGAAACAAAAAAAATATATCTTCGCCGACATCTTTTTAGGAGATTTCTGGCAATAACTATGAGAGTAAATAAAAAAATTTCGTTCGAAGTCGGATTTAAATTGTAGGGCCCGCCGCTCATAAGTAAAATTAACACAGACAAAATAAATGGCTCGATACCGTGCTAGGTTTCAGACAAGGCGATCTCTTATCCTGCGATCTCTTCAACTTCGTCATGGAGAGTATTTTGCGGGAGTGCAGCGCAATGACACTATCTTCCATAAAATGACGACATTGACATCATAGGGCGTGCCAAGCGAGATGTTACTGCTGCCTTTAGCGCTATTGAAAGGGATTCTGCGAAGATGTGTCTGGCAGTAAATGAGGACAAAACAAAGTATATGTTATCGACAAGTAGAGAAGTTCGGCGTACTGATTCTCAGATTACGGCCGATAACTATACTTTTGATGTAGTCAAGGAATTCATCTATCTTGGCTGTGACGTTACCACCAAAAATGATGTCAGTTTGGAGATCAAGCGCACGATCACTCTTGCCAATAGGTGCTACTATGGTCTCAATAGGCAACTGAGTAACAGAGACCTCTCTCGTGCGACAAAACTAATACTCTACAAGATACTCATCCTACCCGTGCTTCTTTATGGCGCAGAAGCATGGGATCTTATTAAGCACCCATGCAGCAACCTTGAGAGTATTCGAGAGAAAAGTCCTACGTAAGATCTTCAGTCCAGTGCGAGTTGGCGAAGACTTCCGTATCCGATACAATAGTGAGCTGTATGAGCTCCTCAACGACATGGACGTAGTGGAGCGTATTAATATCCAGCGGCTGCGCTGGCTCAGTCATGTTGTTCGAATGGAGGAAGATGCTCCGGCGAGACGGGTATTTGATGCGGGGAGCTGCGGAAGTCGGCGAAGAGGACGACCTTGGTATACGTTGGGGAAGGACCAAATCGAGGAAGCCCTGTCATCGATTGGTGTGACCAACCGGCGTAGACGCGCAAGAAGCAGAGGCGCCTGAAAGGATGTGTTACGGCAGGCCGAAATCCGTTAATAGGATTGTTATGGCCAATTAAGTAAATAAGTAACATAAATGGCTTGAGAAGCTAGGTATTAATCCTAACTGAGGCGTTGTAATGACCTATTATGTTGCCGATGTGAAGGCGTATTAGTCTTGGTCATGATTACGAAGTCTAGAAGTTGACAAACTCAAATGAATGAAGTATATATAGAGCGAAATATAACGCTGCTTGTAAAATTACGTTGAAAATTTGAACTTTGCAGCACACTACGATTACGTAGTCCAGAAGTTGACAGACTCAAATGAATGAAGTATATATAGAGCGAAATATAATGTTTCCGGTAAAAATACGTTAAAAATTCTAAATTTTAATCTTTGTAGCAAAAGGAATGTGGCGTCACGTCTAATTAGCCAATACACTGCGATTACGAAGTCTAGAAGTTGACAGACTCAAATTAATGAAGCATAAATAGCACGAAATATAGCAAAAATAATGTTGCCGGTAAAAACACGTTTAAAATTCTAAACTTTAATCTTTGTAGCCAAATGAACGTAGCGTCACGTCTAATTAGCCAACGCATTACAGAACTTTCTTTATTTCTATTTAAATTCGATTTCTTTAGAATTTCGAAAATAAAACATTTATGACAACCAGCTAAGCAATAGCAAGTTGTACAATATGAAATTTGCTTTACAATTAAAGTACAACTTAAAAATGAGTCACATCGACAGTGTAGAATATTTAATTAAAAGTTGTTAAAACCATATACTCATTAATTTTTAATTATAATAAAATTTTTAATCAAACTTTGCTAAAAGGCTTACAAACTAACAACGAACATCAGCTGTTGTAAACCATAAAATTTACTTCAAACTTTTTATGAAATAAAAAAAAAAAAACAAGAACAAAAACAAAACCAAAAGCAACTTTTGTTTATTTGCTTTTCTATTATTACGATAAGGTGTTAGGACAGCATTAGAACAACAAAAAAAAAATCATGAAATTAAATTAAAATAGTTTGTCTTTGAAATTTTTTCAATTTTCTGTTTAAACAACAATCAAAACCCTATTAAATCTAAACCGCCACTATAAAATCAGTTCTGTACAATATCCATACATATGTACATACACTCACATCTTAAATGTTAGTACATTTATATGTATGGAAGTGTATTGTACTGTGCTATAAAGGTAAAAGTTTCAAACAATAATAATAATAAAAAAAATTGTTGTTGTTGTGTTTCGATATTTGATGCCAAATAGAACAGAACGGAAAAAATGAAAACAGAAACACTTTTCGCCATGCCATCCTATTTCGATTGTCTAGAGCAAAAAAAAAAGAACATGGTGTCTGTGTCTATAGATGTGTGAAGATGATGGATTTTATTTTGAAAATTGATATCATTTACCCTATACAAGCATATTTGGAAACAGAAGCCATACACCAGTTAAATTTGGCCAATGGCATGGGTTATGCTGACTTTGAAGACCGCTATGGTTTGTGGCTTTTTGGTATTAATTTGCGACTTCAAACAATCTAAAAGAAAAAGTTTAACGGGGTCAAATCGCACGATCTTGGTAGACATCGCCACATCAGCGTTATATGAGATGAGCATGTCTTCAAATTATTCCAATGTGTCATGAGCAGTGAACGACATAGCACCGTGCAATTGAAACCACATGGCGTTGGTATACCGATCATGCAATTCAGGCGAAAAGCAGTTGGTTATGTTCAGCCAGCACACGTCGTTGGGCATGGTCACTCTCGGTGATTTTGCAAAACAGACTGCATAAGTGACCACCAACAGATGCATATTCAACAAGATGAGCAGAACCACCCAACATTTTTTATCAAGTCGTTGTTGGAAGATCCCATACATACTCCATACTCTGGAAAGTGAGAAAGAGAGAAAAGAAAGTGAGACAATATGATTTTGAAAACTTCATTTCATTCAAACATATCAAATCAAATGCGCATCAAACCAACTATACAATCATCAGGTTTTAAAGTGTCATAATATGACCATAGGGTTGCTATTGTGTTGATATTGTTTGGCTTAAAACTTTTGTAATCAGTTTTCCTAAGGCGCTTCAACGAACGGGTAATAGAATTAAAAAACTGCAACCGACATTATTGTTATGAACGCAACGTATATTCTTGAATTCTTGTCAAATTGTTTAGTTAATCGTATACAACCTGATGGCCCTAATGACTCCTCTTGGCGTTTAAGTTTCTTTTACTTTCCGCCTTTTTTTTCTGCTACTTCTCATAAAGTTTTTCTTTCGAGTGCCACCATAGGAGCCAAAAGAAAAAATGTTTTGTTTCTAGTTTTAAAATTATTTTTGGCTTTTTATGTGGCTTTTATTTCTATTATTGCCAGTACAGATTTATAGGTGATAATGCTTGTTTTGTCTGCCATAAATGTGAAGAAATAAAAAAGAAAGAAAGAAAGAAGGAAAGAAATCCGAAACGGTTTGAAGACAATTGAGAATAAATAAACATTTTACAACAGACAGTAGCTGTTCAAACTTGTTAGTTTGCTGTGTTGCATTCTATGTTGTTTGAACAGCCAATGAACCTGAAAACAATTCCATTTTGAAGGTATTTAGCAGACAAGAATTTTTTTTCAATTTTTTTTTCTAAAGTGGTTTGAATAGCAGAATAAATTTTATTCCATGCTGGTAATATGCTGGTTATGTTAGTA
The DNA here is from genome assembly GCA_005959815.1 of Sarcophaga bullata. Lineage (NCBI taxonomy): Eukaryota > Metazoa > Arthropoda > Insecta > Diptera > Sarcophagidae > Sarcophaga > Sarcophaga bullata. The sequence continues at coordinate 34,682 of QOCX01000405.1, read as the reverse complement.
AGTTAAGTTTAGCTGACTTTGTAGCTATACAGTCATTCAATTGTAATTCCTGAATGACATCACTTAGCCATGTTAATAGTTTAATGAAAGTGTGAATTGTAACCAAATCAGCTTTGGCTAGACACGTTATATTAATAAGCCCTTTGTCTCAGGTTCAGGTTCTGCCAGATAAAGGTAGAATAGAAGTTATATGGTGTCGTCCTTTTTGTCGACATAACCGCTACTGCAGCAGTCTTTGTAGGATATTCCAAGCTTTCGGCCATGTGCAACCAGAGACCAATGCCCTTTTATAATTGCTATGAGGTATCTAAGATGGCCTTTGGGTAGGCTTAATACAAATTTTTTCTGGTCTGTCTACAAGTGGGGTCATTAGTCTTAGTCTTCTGCAGAGAGAATACAAATCTTATGTACGTATTCAATAGAATTTTCCATTGCATTTGTATTTGCAAATACGCCAGCTTTGTTGATTGTTTCGATGTCTACAAACCCATAACAGGATAACCGTCCTATGTACTCCATTCACCTTCAGAGACAATCAGCATTTTTGAACAACCTTAGACATGATGCAGACCTCTCTAGGAATCTAATGACCGCTTTATTGTCAATAAATGTGATAGTGCTATATATTCGGACAATGCAATCTGACTTTATTACATACCACCAGCTTACACCAGCTTCACATAACGCTTTAACCTCTGCCCTATAGGACAGAATTGTTTTGATCGCAAAGTCGTATAGCCAGTATGTATTTTCTATTACAATAATAAAGAGCTGAATGGATGGTGAATGGTGTTTCCATATTCGAGCTTAGTATGCTATAGCGTATGACTTTAGTCTTAATCGGACAGAGTGACAGCTGCTGCATAGAAGGACATATTGAGAGATATTGTACCTCAACATATTCGATGTTACATTAGCTTTGCGGCACATAGCACCATCCTGTTGAAAATACGTTAACGTTAAAATAAGTTGAAAATACGTATACGCCGTTAATGTCTAGATCATCTAGATGATAGCTTGGCCTAGCTTGGCCAACATTGTTCGCAATGATATATAAACCGTTATAAAAACCACACCAACTGTGACTCTATTGGAAATCTTGCATCTCATATGAGTTGGTAGCATCTAGAAATAGGCCTCATCACTGAAGATGATTTTTTAATGAAAATTATGGTCAGTTGCCAACTGCTCCAAAGCCAATTGAACGGAGCGTTAAGTTGATAAAAAAAAATATTTTTATTATTTATACGTGTTGTTGAATACTACATCTATACATGGTGATTTGGCAAAAGAGAACTGAAGTTCGGATGTTCCTGATGGAAGATCCGAAGCATATTACTTCAACATCATAATTGTTCATATATTTCGGGTGTTTTTCTGCCAGTGCTCGTTTTTGAGGAACGAATTGCATTTCATATAGGCCCCACGTCTATTATTCCTATTCAAGTTTTCTCGCCTCAATTTATGATGTTTTGCATACGCGTTGTAATTCCAATGTCAGTCGAATTTAGCTCATGTCGTAGTCTTTTTATTTTTTGAATTTGGAAAAAGGCTGTTGCTCGTAAATGCTAATAAGTTCCTGTGGGTTTTGATAACATAGAGTAATGCTTTCTATTTGTCATCCACAAATTTGTTTTTTGCTGGCAATAGTCATCACTCGAAAGTTAAAATCGATAAGTATGTACGGTTGTGTATTTCAAATTTTTAGATTACACACCCTATAATATAAGAAGAAATAAACTGTGTTTAAATACTAGACCGTGTTTAAATACTAGACAGTGTTTAAATGCACCAAATATTTGCCGAAACCAAAAAAAAAAGAAGTAAATTTAATGCGTTTAAATTGAAAGCCTTCATATTTAAATTTAAATTGAAAATACGCTTCATTCATCGTTCATCAAACTATATTTTCTGATGTTGTTGTTGCTTTCAAATTTAATAAAATGAATGTAATTTTTATGCAGCATTTCATTTTTTCTTGTTAAATTTTCACTGACAGTTTTCTGTTTGGCACGCCCTCTCTGTTGCTTGGAAAAGTCTCATGTGTTTATGGAAAATGAAAATGTTTCCCAAACTATTTTAATATTTTCATTTGCATTTCAAATGCCTTTAATAATGTGTGTAAAGAAGCATTTTTTTGTCTCTTGTAATATAATTTTTTTGATAATTGTAGTTGCTGTTTAAATGCTAGGCTCTGTGATAGTTAGTAGGCTGCCAGTATTGCTGTGATAATTTCAGTTTTCAGAACATAGATCCAATTGGAAAATAGTACTATTAGAGGATAGCCTTTAGGATGATATCGGCTCTTAAGGCGTCATTAAGTTAAGCAACCATTGTGCGAAGTAATACCCTATTAGCCGCTGGAGTCGGGCTTATAAGACGAGAGTTTGTGGTTTGAATCGAGCCAAGATATATCGAACAAAATGAAAATGAAAAAATATTTCTTTTGGCGATTTTCTTTTAGCAGTTTTATGCCATAAATTCTGGGAGTAAATACAATTGCATAAAAAGCTTCAAAGAAGACGAAGATGCTCTAAAACGAGCTAAATCACTAGGTGTGAGAAACTACGTCATAATCCTTAACTTAATGATTATAATGACCAATTAGGTAAGTAAGTAAATATCGTATATCAGATCTCCGGATGGCTATGCTGGCGATGGTGGCATTACTAGCCTACAATTACAAAAAAAAAACACTTCTCAAGCACATAAAATCAAATCAATTACATTTAATTTTGTCCTTAAAACCATTTCTATTAATTTTTATTTTTTTTATTTATTTTTTGATATTCTTTCAATTGAAATTTTGTTTGTTAACAATGCCAACAAAAAGCCTGCAGAAAAAAAGAAAAATAAAAAATTGTCAACGAAATATTTGTAAGAAAGCAGGGGAATTTGTTTAACTAAAATACTTGGTATGTTAAAATACAAAACAACAACAACCATGCATATAACAAAACCCCAAAAACGGCTCAACTAACAAAACATATATTTTGTAACGAAATTATTGCAATTGTTGTGTCTTGAAAAACATGCCCAAAAAAACAAAAAAAAAAAAAAATTAAGGAAACCAACATTTTGAGGAAAAAAAAAATGCAAAGGACGAAAAGAAAAATACGAGTCCTATTTAAAATGTTCTGTTAAAAATGCATGTGTTGAAATTCTAACAACATATACAGTCAGTTTTCTATGTATTTTATTTGATATTTTTGTGTGAAAAAAATGGATAGCACTTTACACAGAGTTTATAATAATTTGGACTTTAATTTATAAATACTAACGAGATACGCTAGCATTTAGGGCCATTGTGATGCCATAATTAATATTCAATCCGTATTTGATTCCCTAGATGAAAAAAATTGAGTGCAAAATAAATCTTGCTATTGCAGCAGTTGTTATATTAGAGAGTTTGGTCAAGCATGTTCGGAAGTGTGTGCTCAAACACTTCTGACCTTTTATAACAAGATCAGTGAACTGACACATGATCAGGAAGGCAGTCTCCTAATACTTCCCAGATCGAAAGCTTTTATAGAAGTCATTTGCCGGAATATTTTGCCTTTCGGGATGCCTCTTCACGGGCTATGGAAATGAGTCGGCTTGCTTCTTCTTCATACGCGACCAGTATGTACCCTATTGCTGCCATTTCGATTAGGCTTCCATGTAAAATAAGTTAATAATTTTCAATTTAACTGAGTACAATCAGAGTACCTATGAGAGCTCCATACCGGGTCTAGCTAGCTCATCAGTAATGCAATTTCCTTTGATATACCTACGGCCCGGCAGCCATGTAACAGTTAACTTTGAATGATTCGAAATTTCTCTGAGAAATCCTTGACATACATGAACAAGAATAGGCGATGAAATTACATTCATTAGGGGTTTAATAGCAGCTTGGTTGTTTGAACAAATCACGAGTACATTCTGATCACTTAACCTAAGAAAACCAAATGAACTTAAAATTATTTCCCGCAGTGTATAGGAAGTGTTTTTCAACGAATATTTTTTGTTCAAGTTTTATTCTTTTTTGTTTTCGTTCTTTCATGTAGTAATGTATGTGTGTGCATATATAAATTCATACACATGAACATAAATTTATACCCTACATAGCTAAGGTTTTTGTGGTGATGTGATGATAACATATAAGCATAATAAACCAACTAATTCTCACTCAAATGTTGTGTGTATGTGTGTTAATTTTAGCAATGAGTTGTGGGGCCTACAGCTTAAAGTTGACTCCGAAAGATAGATTTTTGAGAAACCGAGTAAACTAGCTTGAGAACGGCAAGAAACCCGCTAAACTTTTCCTAGAATACTACATTCATGGTACCCAATTCGATCAAACTAGATCGACCGAGTCTTTTTATGTTGTGTGTAAATGTTATACATGAGCGGCGGGACCTACAGTTTAAAGTCGGCTTTGAACGACATATTTTTAAGAAATTTTACAAGGCAACTTTTTATTTACTCTCAGAGTTTTAACCGGAATATCTCTATGGCAGTTGTTTGACCTGGGGTTTGAACCATAGCTTCGCATCTGATAAGCATACATACTACCTACTAGGCTACGGTGACTAAACGTATCCTGAAATCGGCCTTTAATTTTTCGTAATTAAATTGTAGTGTAGAGTATAACATGGCCTCCCCTTATCGTCTCTAATATTCTGGCGTGTTTTACATATGTAAGTGTGTATCGGTGTAAGTTTATATGCATCCATTACTCTATTCTATTTGCATCAAGATTTTGCCAACAATGCATAGAATACGACAATGGTTTGTCATGTGGCATATTGGGCATGTGTATACGTAACTATAAACACATACACACATACACACATTTACATACACCATACATATCCATAAGTTTGTTTTTGTATTGCTATTTGTGCCACTCAATGTTGGTTGGGTTTGTTAGAAGAATAAATTGTTCGTATGCTGCATACATATTTTGAATATTTCATGTTGATTTTATTTCTTAATAGAAATAAATAAAAACGGTAAAAATATTTTCACAATTTTTCTATTTTTTTCTGCTTATACTTCGTGTTTTTTTTTTGCCGCAACAAATTTAAAACCTGATAAAAAATGTAGGGCGAGTAACTAAGTTTTTTATTCTTTTTTTATTTTTGTATAATAGAGCCTAGGAATTTCGTAATTAGATTTGTTGTTATTCTTTAGGTTTTTCAATATGAAACAACAGTAGTAGAACAATTGGCAGTAGTTCCAATGGGGGAGGATGATAATGTAAACTTGATACATTATCATACATCTTCACTCAGCAGAATCGTAAATAGTTCAACGTCTATTGGATATATTGTATAAAGAGCGATGCAGTACTTATGGGAATGAGCCGACGTTTATGCGTAAATATAATAAAACTCATGCATCATGCAATTGGTGCAGTTAAAGTCACCGTGGTCTGGTAGGTAGTGCGTTGGCTTATTAGACTTGAGGCCACGGTTCAAACCTCAGGTCAGACATCTCCAACAAAACGGAATTTGATAAAATATTTCTTCCACTCAGCAGATTTCAGTTAAAAACTTTGAGAGTAAATAAAATTGTCACAAAAAATTTTTCTCAAAAAAGTCTGTCGTTAGGAGTGGTCTTTAAACTGTAGGTAGCGCCACGATAAGCTGACTAAATTTCATAGATGAATGCCAATAGGCAAAGTATCTTAAACTCCTTGGTCTAATTCCCCTCAAACTAGCTACCTATCGATTAGTTACGATACAATTAAATTTTATAATTTAATTATTACGTGCCAAAACAACATAAAAATGTATGGTAGCTTCAGTATAACAGATCATAGTATCTGGGACGACGACACGCTCCCCACGCTAGTAAATTGCCGTGTCATGCAGCCAGTTAAGTTATATTTATTTCCACTTTGTTTTGGATTATGATATTGCATCAATAACTTGTCTGTTGAACCATACTTGTCCTCAAGGAGATTATTTTGTAAATTGTTCAAGAATAAATAATAAAAGAAGCATAAAAAAACAAATCAAAAATAAATCAGAATTTTATTGGCTGTCAAAATCTTATTTTAAATTTTAAATTCTCTTAATTAAAATAAAATAAGAAAATAATTTTACCATAAGCTTTATAACTGTTTTGTTGTAATGCTATTGTGCTACTCGATTGCAAATCTTTTATTGTGTTTATAGGCAATAGGTCTCAGTGGGCTATTTACAGCCAACAATAATTGTTTTTTTTCTTTACACTCACCATTCTCATCGTTTTCGTAGACACAAATTATCGTATTACATAAGAAAAATTTGTTTTACACCCGCAACATTGCGAAGCAAAAAGAAAAAGGCATCATTTCAGGACAAAAAACGTAAATTGATGATATCAAGCAGCGACTGTTTGATAATGAAGAAGGTGACCAGTAATGCCGAAAAGTAAATTTAATTACACAAAAAGACACAACCAATCATTATTTGCATGTTTTCATTGGTATTGATCTCTTTGAGGAATCCCACAGCGCGCATTGTCCTTGGCGCTCGTTTTGCCACGTTTATATTTGGTATGCAAAGGTCTAAAAACAACAAACCACGACTTTCAATTTCAATAGTAATCCGCGCCGTGGTACAATTTTTGTTATAGTTCCCTAACTTTTCTTTTCACATAGATGACCCTGCCAGAGAGTGAATTACACTTTGTCAGTATATCCAGCTGATTCCGCCTTCACACCTCGATAAGGTGATTATCACTTTGTAAAGTAACCCTTGATTTTATAGGATATTCTGTTACAACTTCCTGTGAAATTTAAATCATTTTAATCAGAAGTTTAAATATTTAATTTGGATTTCAAAGTCAAAACAACCGGTAGGTGAGTAATTTTTTATCTGAGTGTAGGAAAAAACCCCGAAAAATATAAAAAAAAAAACAAAAAAAGTTTTTTGTGTATTCCAACGCAATTCACTCATATGAATGTACATATATGTATATATATGTAAGTATGTATGCATGTCTACTAAAGTACATATGCAGGAAACGAATAAATATGATTTCATGTATGTAAGTGGTGGTGTCAGTGAGACCACATGCAGCCTTATTTCTTGATCAAAAATTTCTTTTTTTGTTTGCTTTCGCTGGTTGGTTACCAAAATATCCTTTGGCTAAATAAAATCCAAAATATACCAACTTTTTTCACATGCCGACTACATCATTTACAAATGTATACATGCATGTATGTGTGTAATACATTCTGTACTTATTTAAGTTTCATACAATATTTTGTAACAACGTCAAACACATACACTTACTTATACTTACACAAACATAAATGTTTATGTGGCAAGGAATTTGTGTCATACATACATAACTCATCTGTTTGTATTGTATTTTACTCATTAACAAAATGAATGTAAGTGAATGAGTGAATGAGTGAGTGTGTGTTTTTTTGGGTTCGGGAGGGTGTATGACTGTGTATATGATAAAACAAAATTCACCATAATTACAATACGCGACTTGTTTCCGCATTTGCGCTTCCCTCTTCTTATAATTCATTACGATATTATTACGTTTTCTCATTTTCTTTTTTTGAATAGGGAAGAAGAAAAGTTTTAGTTTCACTTCACAGATAGTTTGGATACAATGCGTTCATTCTGTTACTGGTAATACGCAAAGAAAATGCTTTTTTAACGACCTGTTTGTGCCTGTTGATCCAATATATATGGAAACCGTGATGACTTTTCTGTGCATCGATCAGTGGTCTTATTCTAAAAAAAAGAGGAAAATTTAGTATACTTACCATGAAAATTATTGCAGTGTAGCATAACTGATAGTCTATCTAACAGTTACCTTTTGTTTTGCTTATATTCCCCCATTCATTTGCTACATGTGAGCAGCAGTAGTACTTCAGTCAAATATTTAATTTCACTTGATGGCTATGTGTACTGTAACGTAGATGTGTATTCATAAATACAATTTTAAGAATGTTATCTTACAAATTACATGCTGCATTCATTTACTCTTCCATACGTACATACATACATACATACATACATATGTACAAAGATTCATAAGTAACTTTAGTAACTCATTACTGTTCGGGCATAAAAGTTTTGATTGGTATCCAGCATTAATAACATGTCATGTCTTTAAGAAATGAAAGAATGAATGAATGAATGAAGTTCAGAAAGATAAAAAAAAATATCTGCAGGTCATAATTAATATTAATTTCCGTTTTTTTTTCTTGCATTTAAACAATTTAATTTATTTATTTTATGGTAATTTGTAGATGACAATCAATTGGACTCATTACGACCATTAAGAATTTGTTTACATACGGAAAGGAATATAAATTATTTAAAAAATTGTAAAAAGTACTTGGTGAACACGGTCTTTCAATAACTATCACTGAATTGAAGCTACTTCTGTCAAATTAGTTGTCTTTTATTTAGTCAGTTATGCCAAATCACCATGGACGACCATAAACACGTGTGTGTTTGTTGAATTTGTCAGCAGCAGTTGTTAAAGTCAATTAATTTTACTCGAAATATCTGCAGTGATGAAGCCTAAATCTAGTTTTCTGGATGAAAATAAAACAAACAAAAAATACAAATTTGGAATACCAATAGCAATTTGCATGAGATCCGAACTACTCTTGTCCTGAATTGGACACCACGGATATGTGGTTTCAGCAAAGCGAGTGCCTTATGCCCCATGAATATGAGTTATTTGAGGCCATGACCATTGGCAATCGAGGTCATGTGATTCGACTTTGGGTTTTCTTAAGTCGCAGGACCAATATAATCAATTTAATTTATGCACCATGGAAAATTTAATATTTTGGATGAGCTCAACCCTTATTTCTTAACGTTGTTATTTGCCACACATAATGACATCAATCCTCTCGCAAAATGACAATGTCCCCAAAACGCTCGTGCAGAACATTCAATTTGGCTTGAGCTGTACTGTTGAAACTATTAGTTTGGTGCCTAGATTCAGTTCAAAAGAAATTTTTAATCATCTAGGGCTAGTCGTTGATAATGATGGTTTGGCCAATCTCGTTCTCAAAGAAATATGGACTGATGACGCCGCCAACCCAATATCAACCATAAACAGTGTTTTTTTTTTCTCGAAATGAATTGGACATTCTTTGCTTCATGTGGATTCGTTACTCAATTCGCTTTTTTTTAATCTTTTTTTCCCCCCCAAGAACTGGTTTTTTTTGAGGGCCCCCCCTTTCATCCTGGCGTTGTTTTGTTATGTTTTTTATATTGTGTCAATCTCCGACTTATCTATGTCATTTGATTTGCAATATTCTTGTAATGGTATTTATTATACTTATTTGTTTTTTTTTTTTTTTAATTCCAAAAGACAAATTTTTTTTTTTTTTTCAACTTTCCCATGCTTATTCGATTCACGCAATACTTCAATCTTGGTATACCCCCCAACATGATATACAAAAAAGGGAAACGAAATTAAAACTTTGAAACACATGCAAGAAAAATGCAAGCAGAGGAAAAAAATTTGTTTTTTTTTTTTGGATACAATGGAAACTGGAACACCATATTGGCAAAAAAAATTTTTTTTTTTGATTTGTTAGGAAAAATGTGTGCAAATATTCATTGAACAAAATAATATGTTTTGAATGAGGAAAAAGAAATTATTTGCATATCTTTAATGCCCAATGAACATTTTTTTTTCAAGTAAAAATTACATTTGTTACGTTTTTACATTTTAAAAACGTTTGAAATATGAGCTCGTAGATTACAAATAAAAATAAAAATAAATTTGTTTTTAATTTTAAATTAATCCTTTATTATTCACAAAACTTTTGTGTGCCACTGTTCACAACTGATTCTAACAACAACAATTGCTTGATTTTTTATTCCTTTGTTTATACCCTTTGCGATAAACAATAACAATTACTACACAATTGTTCTGCAGATCTTTATAACGGAGATCTTCAAACCACGATTGGTTTATTTCACACGCAACTCGTCTTCACACAAGACTGACTGAACTTCTACTCCGACCTTGCATGCTTTGCTTTGCCTTTTATATAGCGACGTAAACAGTCTGATGAACATTCTCGTAGGCGAAGGTTCTAGTCTTCGCCTTCACGAGAATTCTATGAATGTAAACAACATGTTTACTACATGTTTACAACATGTTTACATTCATACATGTTTACTAGTTGTTGTTTGTGTAGGTTGTTTACGTTTGTCCCTGATGTTGTTGTTGTTTGTTGTTTACTTGTTTATCCCTTTTTCGTTATACTGATGTTGTTGTTCCATTCTTCTTTATTTGTCAATCTATCAAACATTTTAATGTTAAACGATGTTACACCATTTCCATTTTCGTAACAATATTATGATAATGGCTTACACTCCCTAATGAACGCCATTGAAGTATACGCAAATGGATCCAGATTATACAAACAAGTTGAATATGTAGTCTTATTACTGTTACTATTGTCATGAAGAGTTGCCGTACTACTGTGACCATATGGTCCATTGTCTTACCCGTATAATGTCCTCTCCATTGTGTTAACAATGGCAATACCCTGCCTAGTATAGCACTCATATGTTTTTTCTGGAATCCATGAAGTTGCCATAGTCACACTAAAACCGAAAATATGAAAAAATATTTGTTCCGCGAATTACTCTCTGCAGATTTCTGGCAAAAACTTTGTCAATAAAATAAAATTGCCATGAAAAAGTTTCTCAAAAATCTGTTGTTCGCAGTCGACTTTAAATTGTAGGTGCCGTCACTCATGTATAAAATTAACACACACACACACTGGAAACCACTCGTTTCTATATAAAAACCATTGGATTAATAGGTATTGACTTTGGCAAACATGAACTACAAAATAAAATTCTTAGTTTTATTAGGTAAAATGTTACCTGGTCAGTTGAGAACAATTTGCTTTGTAAGTAATTGAATGAAATAACTGACTGACTGACTGAATGGTGAGTGATGTATAGTGTAGTTGATGGTTGTTGCTGTTTTTGGTTGACAACTTAACGTTTAATAAAAATCATTTTGCTGCAAAAAAAAAAAAAAAAATACAAAAAAAAACTTTTAATTTTTACCTGCTTGTATTTATTTGTGAGTACTGTTTCTATACATTGAAGTATTTTTGGTTTTTTTGTTTTTTTTTTGCGTTGATGGTTTCAAATGTAATTTTTTTGGTGGCTTTTCTCGTAAATGAAATGGAAATGTAAGTTAGTGTATTGGCGAGAAAAATAAAAGTTGACCGGAAAAACTTTTTTAAACATTTAAAAATATTTCTAATGTTTTTGTACGAATAGAGGTTATAACTGTTAAAGTTACTGTTAACATTTGCACAAATGTCGTTTTTATAGATTAAATAACTCATACGTTTTTAAAATATTCTCTTTTTTTTTTGCTTAAATTTAATTGTATTTTCCAGGCAAGATGTAACAATTCACGAAAAATAGTTTTGTTAGATTTTAATTGTCAATTAGCGATAGAGTGAAGAAGCAAATCCGTACGTTAAAGATCTCCGGTTAATAAAGATCTACCAGGAACAATTGTTATTGTTTATCGCAAAGGCCATAAACAAAGGAATAACAAATCAAGCAATTGTTGTTGTTAGAATCAGTTGTGAACAGTGGCACATAAAAGTTGTGTGAATAATAAAGGATTTTAATTAAAATTAACCACAAATTTATTATTATTTTTATTTGCAATCTACGAACTCATATTTCAAACGTTTTTAAAAGGTAAAAACGTAACAATATAAAGTCTACTCGGAATATCAAATTTGACAAGCTTTTCAAGGCAATTTTATTTATTCTCAGAGTCTGCTGAGGGGAAGTCGCCGAAAAATATATTTTTTTCCATATTTCTTTTTGTTCGAGGTTTGAACCACAAGCTCTCGTCTAATAAGCCAACACACTACCTAGCAGACGATGGCAGTTTCAATTAATTTCAGCATAAATTTTGAGTTTCTATTGTCTCTCTCCCTTTTTAAATCTACAATCCAACACAATTATGATGCCTCTTGATCGATGTGACTTCAGGCTAGAGCATTGTGTGTCGTTACATAATTTTTCATCACAATTGCCATACAAGTATCTTATATCAGAATTACCAAAATTTGAATGCCAAATTAGTTGCCATTTATTTCGTCTGTTTTACTAAATCATCTTGTATTATCATAAACAACAATTGTGGACTTTTGAACAGTTTAGGAGATAAGATCCACTTTTAGATGATCGAGTACATGAACGAACAAAATTGTCGAATTTAAGACGATACCAATCTACATGAGATCTAAGAACATACAATGCGCCTCAAAAAAAAAAAAAAAAAAAAAAAAA